>JAJONZ010004858.1:0-79270 GCA_029582445.1 Solanum paucissectum
TGCATGTTTTCTTGCATGGTCATCGTACTTAGTACTTATTGTACTAATTCCATATTTCTCTATTGTTACAAGTGTAGGTGGTGGAAAGTGAGGAGATCCTTTGACGAAGTTTGGGATATCGACTCTTCTCAAGAAGCTTGGTATGTCCTCATATATTCGAGGACATAGATGTTACCTTTCTAGTATTTCCACTTAGATATTGTATAAGACTTATATTTTTTTGTAAAGGGTTGTGTCCCTAAGATGTTCTATTCGTGTCTAAGATGGTACATGAGAGTTAGAAATTCTACTTCTTTACATTTGAAAGATTTTATGAGTATTATGAATTTGTTTTAAAAAAAGAATTTTTATTCCTTACAGTTTTTATTACTGATTGTGATGAATGAATGCTAAGGCTTGTATAAGACCTCCGAGAGGTCGAATACGCATGTAACGGCTAGGGGGTGCTCTCGGGTCGTTACAAATGGGGTGTTAAACCCTTTCTCGATTCATTCGTGATAGTCTTCATTGATGATGATATTTTGGTCTATTCAAAAAGCGAGGAAGAGCATGCCGACCATCTTCGTATTGTTCTAGGTGTTCTTGGGAAACAAAGGTTGTATGCTAAATTTTCTAAGTGTGAATTTCAATTGACTTCAGTTGCATTTTTGGGGGATGTAGTTTCAAAAGAAGGAGTAATGGTAGATCCCCAAAAGATTGAGGCTGTTAAGAATTGGGTTCGACCTAGCTCAGTGACGGAAGTTAGGAGTTTTGTGGGGGCTCGCTAGCTATTATCATCGATTTGTGAAAAACTTTGCTTCTATTGCCACTCACTTGACAAATTTGACCAAAAAGGAGATACCATTTGAATGGACTGATAAATGTGAGGAGAGCTTCTAAAAGCTCAAGACTCTTTTGACCACCGCACCTATTCTAGCATTATCGGTTGAGGGTAAAGATTTTATTGTTTATTGTGATGCTTACTATTCTGGTTTGGGTGCTGTGTTGATGCAGGATACGTATAGCTTATGCATCGCGTCAGTTGAAGGTGCATGGGAGAAATTATCCAACACATGATTTGGAGTTGGCAGCGGTAGTCTTCGCTCTTAAGATCTGGCGGCATTACCTCTATGGTGTTAAGTGTGGTGTTTACTAATCATCATAGTTTGCAGCATGTGTTCACTCAAAGGGATCTGAATTTGAGACAGAGAAGGTGGATGATGTTACTCAAGGATTATGATATGACCATTCAATACCATCCAGGCAAGGCTAATGTGGTGGCAGATGCTTTGAGTCGAAAAGCGGTGAGTATGGGTAGTTTAGCTTGCTTTAGTGGATCCAAGCGACCCTTGGCTAAGGAAATTCAGACCTTCGAATTGAAGTTCATGCATTGGGCATCTAAAAAAAAGGTGGGGTATTAGCTAGAATTGAAGTAAGGGCCACGTTCATTGAGTAGATCAAGGCCAAACAGTTTGAGGATGAAAATTTGAATGAACTTAAGAAAAAGACTGTGATTGGTAAGGCATAAGAGACCACTTTTGATGTGGAAGGTGTGCTCAGTTTTAAAGGAAGGATTTGTGTTCCTCGAGTTGATGACTTGATTCAGAAATTATTGACAAAATCTCATGGTTCGCAATATTCCTTTCATCCAGGTGTGACCAAGATGTACCGAGATTTGAAGTAAATTTATTGGTGGTCGGGCATGAAGAAAGATATAGCGGAGTTTGTGGCTAAGTGTCAGAATTGCCTATAAGTAAAGTATGAATATCAAAGGCCTGCAGGTTTTCTTCAAAGAATGCCAATTCTGGAATGGAAGTGGGAAAGGATAGATATGGACTTCGTGGTTGGTCTTCCCAAGACTTTGGGGAAGTTTGATTCTATTTGGGTAGTGGTTGACAGATTGACTAAATCAGCCCATATTATTTCGGTAAGAATAAATTATAATATTGTACAATTGGCTAAAGGTTATGTGAAAGAGATAGTGAGGGTGCATAGGGTGCCCCTTTCTATCATCTCAGACCGTGGTACCCAATTCACATCCAAGTTTTGGAGGAAGTTACATGATGAATTGGGCACACAACTCATTCACAACTCACTTTAGTACAACCTTCCATCCACAGACGGACGGGCAGTCAGAGAGGACTATTCAAGTGTTAGAGGACATGTTGAGTATTCAAGTGTTATAGGACATGTTGAGGGGATGTGTGATTGATTTTGGAGGACATTGGGATAAGTTCCTACCTTTGTGTTAGTTCTCCTATAATAATAGTTAACACTCCAGCATAGATATGACACCGTTTGAGGCACTTTATGGGAGGGGATGTAGATCACCCATAGGATGGTTTGAGGCTGGAGATGTGAAACCTTTGGAGGTTGATTTAGTACAGGATGCTCAAGATAAGGTGATGAGTATTCAAGTTAAGATTTTAGCTGCCCAGAGTAGACAGAAAAAGTATACAGACCATAAGGCAAGAGATATGGCATTTCATACTGGTGAGAATGTTCTCCTTAAGGTATCACCCATGAAAGGGGTGATGAGATTTGGCAAGAAGGGCAAGCTAAGTCCGCGATACATTGGTCCCTTTGAGGTTCTTGAATGTGTAGGGCCAGTGGCGTATAAATTGGCTTTACCTCCTAATCTATCTGGAGTTCATTTGGTATTTCATGTGTCCATGTTGAAGAGATATCATGGTGATGGGGATTACATCATAAAATGGGACTCAGTTGTGTTAGACTAAGACCTCCAATATGAGAAGGAACCGGTTGCAATTCTTGATCGTGATGTGCATAAACTGAGGACCAAGGAGATTAAGTCCGTGAAAGTTCAAGGGAAACATCGACCCATTAAGGAAGCTACTTGGGAAACCGAGAAAATGAGACAAGTATCCCCAATTGTTCATCGATTCAGGTACTACTCCATTCCTTCCTTAGCCTATTTTTCCTAAGTTTGTCACTCGGGGATGAGTGATGGGTAAATTGGTATCTATTGGAACGATATGTTCCAGACGTTATAGAAAAGCTAACAGGGAAAAATTTGGGCCGGAAAACATTTTCGTAGTAACTTGGAATTTCCCAACCTAGTTCAGATTTGAATGAAATCGGAGTCATTAAAGTCTAGGGAAATCTAGTAATAGTTGGGTTATCTAATTCTGAATTGATCACATGAGTAGATAACTAAGACGTTAAGGAACCCGTACGACTTTACGGAATTAAATTCGGGCGAGTAGAACTCTCAGAATTGATCTTAGCGTGAACGTGTAGCTTCTTAGTGTCGTTGGTTGAAGGTTTGTTGTGAAATGAGGGTATTGGAATTATTAAATTAGCTCACTGTTCTGTGCAAGATGCTAAAATGGGAATTTGTGCCGCCAGGGCGGAGACACTGTAGCGAGGTGGTACCGCTGTGGCGGGACAGTCGCGATTTAAGTCGGAAATAAACCCCAAAACGTCGTTATTCTACAATTTTCGTTCTTGAGATTAAGGAGACGAACCCCAGGAGATTCTTGACAGTTTTCCACCATTCTTAATGCTAAAGGTAAGGTTTTAACTCCCCGAATCTATTTTTTGATGCTTAGATCGTAATCTAATGGGTAATTATCGATGGGGGAGGGTTTTGATATATGAATTATGGTGGAAAAAGTCCTAATCTGGGTATGGGGATCAAGGTTTTAACCTAGGGTTGATCTTATTTATTATAATCCGGGTAATTAAGTCTTGTGTATTGATCCTAGCATTATATTGATCGTTTGTAGACCAATAACAAGCGGAACAAATCCAGAAAGGGAAGAATTAAGTTTCTTAGGGGATTCAAGCTTGTTTTGAGGTAGGTGATAGTTGTGATTTCATGATTGTGTGATATATGTTTGTTCTTACTTCATTATAATACATGTATGTATGCGAATGTTGCACTATTGATCACACTAATTGTACATTATGATAGATGAATGATGAATGCCATGAATCATGACTTGATTGTATGATTATGAGAATGTACTTTGTGATTGTGATTGTGGCTTGTTGAATGTATAGGGTGTTTGCGTTCCAATACACTAACTTGGATCGGTTGCCACATTATGGCATAAACATTTGATTGGATACCACGTACCGGTATGCTAACAGTTTGGGTTTGGGTTCCCTCAGAGGATCATTGACTTGACATTACTGTGTAATTGAGAATTGTTAACTTGATCGTTATTCTTAAATGATATTGATATTGTATATGTTCGGTGTGTGCATGTTATTATTATGTTGTAATGGCTTATGTATGTTGCACTTAGTGGGATAGCCGCGTGATCCTACCAGTACACTGTGGTTGTGTATTGATATTGCACTTGCTCTTTCTTTGTTTAGTACAGGGCAACTTCAGGCAACTATTGACAGACCTCGCTTCGAAGACCAGTGATCGTTCGAATTCAAGGGTGAGTCAGTTCTTTCGGGCTGCCATGAGTTCTCTTTTTGTTTATGCCCATAGTCCAAACTTAGACTAGTTCTCTAAATTTCTTATGCTTAGTATGGGGTTGTACTCCTTCTTTTTTAGACTTATGGATCTTGTTAGAGTTTTTGTACATTGAATTTCATGTTCTACGTATTACTTCCGCAATGTTAGTTTTGGTTGTTAGACTTTTATTGGAGTTTATGGGAACTCCCTATCTTTTCCTTAGCATTTAAGCTTTTTTTGGGAAGCTTAAATGCTTTAGTCCGGAGGGTTAGTGTGGGTGTCAATCACGATGGTTTGGGTCGTGACACTTCATAAGAAGGAAAATACTCAGGTTCAGTAGATCAATCGGGACTGCCAAAAAAAATAGTCAAATCTCCAGATTTTTGAGACTTGATAGAATGAGGATTTGTAGATCCTGACGAATACATAGAATGTGGGACTGCCAAAAAAAAAAGATACTAAGGCGCTGGTGTTTATCCCATAGGCAGTTCATGATAGCCAATTTCACGGATCACAACCACATTAAAGAAAGCTCGGTCCATTCTACAGAAGGCGTTTTAAGGTGATCCAAATGTCATTGTGGTGAGACTGCAATCACTTCGGCGTAACTTTAAAACCTTTATGATGAAAAATGGAGAATCAATTGCTAAATTATTGTCCAAAGCAGTGGCAATTGTAGTCAAAATGCAATCCTACTGTGATAAAGTTACTAATCAGACGAGTGTGGAAAATATAATTCAAAGCTTAACTACAAAATGTGATCATGTAGTTACTAATAAAGAAGAGTCTAAGGATCTATAAGTTTTTTCCGTTGATGAATTAATGGGATCTTCAAGCTTATGAGGTGAGACTCAATCGATCTAGTAAAAATAACGAAGATATGACATTCCAGGTGAAGGAAAAAACAACTAAATATGGTGAGAATAATAGTCCAACAATCAGAGCTCAAGGAAAAGGAGAATTACGGGTCGTGATTATGGAAGAAGCTGAGGAAGAAATGATAGGCGCAAACAGTCCAATGAGCAAGGTATCACAAAGAATGACATTCAATGTCATCATTTTCAACGCTACGGAAGGGAATATAATCATTAATTATTGGTATAAAAACTAAAAAATAAATTTTGCAGCAATAGAAAATGAGGAAGAGAAATATCTCTTTATGGCTTGCTTTGATACACATCACAAGCCAAGTAATTTATGATTTGTAGACAGTGGTTATTCAAGTCATATGACAGGTGTCACATCCTTGTTCAAGGATCTTGATGAGAAGCTAAAGAAAATGGCGCAACTTAACAACATAAAACGGATGCAAGTTGAAAGTAAAGACATTGTGGGTGTCTACACTAGCCACGAAAAAGTAAAACCATTAGAAAACGTTCAATTTGTACCTGATTTAGGAAAAAAAATCATTGAGTGTTGAACAACTAATGACTGATGGATCTCTTTGATTTGATGATGATGGTTATGTCATTACAAACAAAAATTCAGGAAAATAGGTCTGCATCACCATGACGCCAAATAAGATATTTCCCCGATATGTTTCTAATATGAAAAAATTTGCTCTTGCTGCAAGTTCAAAGGGTGACTCGAAGTGCTGACATTTGAGGTATGGTCATCTAAACATAAAGGGCCTAAAATTGCTAGTTTATGAAGGTATGATTCTTGAACTACTAAAAATTGATTCTATTGAATTATGTGAATGTTGCATTTATGGTAAACAAATGAGGAAGTTTTTTCTTGTTTGAAAGGCTAAGAGAGCTTCAAAGCATTTTGAATTAATTCATGTTGATTTATATGAATGTATGCATAGTATATCTTTTGATGGGAGTCGTTATTTTCTACTATTTACTGATGATTGTAGTCGCATGAGTTGAGACTTTTTTTTGAAAACAAAATAAAAAATATTTCAGAAATTTAATCACTTCAAAGCCCAGGATGAGAAGCAAAGTGGTCTGTGCATAAAAAGTTTTTCGCACTGATAGTGGCGGCAAATTCTTATCCAAGGAGTTTTAATATCTTTTTTTTTGTGTGAAGAAAGTGGAATTAATAGGGACCTGGAAACACCTTATAATTCAGAGCAAAATGACGTCAATGATAAAAAAAATCGCACTACAAAGGCTATTATGAATCATAACCCATTTTAAGTTTGACAGGGTAAAAAATCATATGTAAGTTATTTAAGAATTTTTTATTGGTAAATTTTCAATTTCATCATAAATTGGATGAAAAATCTGAAAATATATTTTATTGGTTATTTTACACAATTTGAAGCATATATATGTTTTATAAATCTCTTAGTCGGAAGATCTTAATTAGAAGGAATGTTGTATTTGATGAAATGAAAAACTAAAATTGGAGTGGAGGCACCGAGAAGATGCAAGAACAAATTCTTATGCCCATTGAAATCACTTTTGATGAAATTCAACAACCAACTCCTAAACCACATATCAACTAGTTCTTCTAGAATTCTCCAGATTAATATTCTTAAACTTCACCGAGCAGAAAATTTTCATCTACAACTCTTTAAGAGTCTTTAGATGAGCCACTTTCATTAAGAAGATCAACTAGGCTTACAAATTCGAACCTCAAGTATGCTAATGACATGTATACGTCTTGTAAATTTTTTGTTGTTTCAAATCTTACATATTATGAAGAAGCGGCTAAAAAGACACAATGACGGAGAACGATACTAGAAGATATAAAATCTATTGAAAATAATGACACATGGGAGATGGTGAATTTACTAGAAGAAAAAAAACAATTTGCTTGAAGTTGGTGTTCAAGAGAAAGTTGGCAACGAAAGGGAGCCTACCGAAGCATAAAGCTCGTTTTGTGACAAAAGGATATGCACAAAAATATGATATTGACTTTGAAGATACATTTTCTCTCAGTCGCTCGATTTAAAACTGTTAGACTTAATAATATTGACTACACAGTCACAATGACTAGTTTATCAATTTGATGTCAAGTCGACATTTCTTAATAGAGACCTACAAAAAGAGGTGTACGTAACACAATGAGAATGTTTCACAAAGAAGAGTAATGAAATAAAGGTCTACAAACTAAAAAAGAATTGTACAGTTAGAGGCAGACCCCTCAAGTGTGGTATAGCAAAATCGATGAATATTTTCAAAAAAGGGATACATGAAAAGTGAAAATGAATCCACGTTGTATGTAAAGAAGAAATGAAATTATTTCATCATTTATTGCCTTTAGGTTAATGATATCATTTATACTAGCTCTTTTATGTTTCTTGTGGATGAATTTAAGTCTCAAATGATAAATGAGTTTGAGATGTCGGATATAAGTTTATTACGTTATTCTCTTAGCCTGGAAGTTCATGAAGATGAAATATTTCTTTCACAAAGGAAATATGCCAGTGACTTTCTCATTAAATTTGGTTTGCTTAATTGCAAGCCAACAGTTATATCTATGAATGTTGGTGAAAAAATGCAGCGTAATGATGGAGCAGAGATGGATGATGTTAGAAATTTCAGAAGCCTGATTGCAAATGTAATTTATCAAGCCCACACTCGCCTTGGAAGAATTAAACACAACGATAAACTTAGTAATCAAAGACAAATAGTAAGAAAGAAGGAAGAGAAGATAAAACCGTGAAACTATTTTTGCAAAGAAAAAGTTGCTTAATGTTTTTTTTGATACATTCAATGGCCTTATATAGGCTTAAAAAATTTGTGGAATCATAATCCCACTAACTGCTTTTCGTAATTTTTTTGAACTTATAGATACATAATATTTTTGTGAACAAGTCGGCAATTTCTTGCTCTGTTTTTATATGCTCCAAGTTGACTCTCCTTATAACACTTTTTCTCTAATGAAGTAGTAATGTATTTCCACATGCTTAGTCCCTGCAAGAAAAATAGAATTTTCATCTAAACTGATTGTTGTGATTATCACAGAACATGAAAACTCCATAGCCAACGGGTTGCTTTAATCCTTTGTCAGCCTTTTGCTGCACCAAGAAACTGCTCTAGCTCCAAGCTTAAACACAAACCCAATTGTTGAATGACGAGTATCATGGTCAGAGTCACAGGAACCAACCACCTTGCATTCTTCACTTCTTTTATACAGAAGATCATAACCAATTATACTTTTCACATATCTTAGCATTCGTCGAGCAACCTCCATATGGTGCTTCTTTAGATTGTACTTGTAGCGACTCATCACACCAACTCCAAAAGAAATATCTGATCGAGTTTGAGTTAAATGAATTAGACTACCTACCAATTGCTGATACTTTGTCACATCTTCTAAATCTTTTCCTTCATGTGCACACATCTTGACATTTGGTTCAATTGGAGTTGCAATTGACTTGCACTCTAGAATTAGAAATTCTTCAACAAGTCTCTGGAATACTTTTGTTGATGAAGAAAAATTCTTCCTTGAGTATGAACAACCTCCGGACTAAGAAAATGATTAAGTTGTCCATGCTCTTTCATATGAAACCGGACAGATAAATTTTCCTTCATTTGAAAGATTTCTTCTTCATTATCCCCACAACAACTAACACCCAATTTTGGCCTAACATTTTCAAAATTTGTTAATTTTAAGTTCTATTTATTCAATAGTTCAAAATACTTTTTTTCTTATTATAAATTTAAATAAGTTTATCGATATTTATCTCTTTTTGTCAAAATTTTAGATTTTTTATCAGTTAATTTTAATTACATTATTTTTTGTCACATCCATTTGAATACGTTCAAATACTTGTTCATTTTGATTAAATCATTATTCTGTTAGATTACATTTTTTACATGTCATTGGTTACGTTCATTATAATTTTTAATATTCATTTTTTTCTTTACATTAGTTAATATTCATTTTGATATTTTGCACAATCTAGAAATTCATTCAAATATGGATAAAATTTCATAAACATATATTTTATTAATTAGTGGTTTTGGCCCACGATTTTAAAATAATGGTATTGTACTATTGGTCGTTTTCAATTTACTATTTAAAGAATAGCTTGGTCATTAAGTTAATGAGTGGTGATTTTTTTTTTATAATAGAATTGTAAATTTTCAAATTTTTATTGACAAAAGGGGTTTCACTATTCATTTTCCGGCTGCCACCACCCCAAAATCCGGCGAAGCTCTGAAAAAACAAAACCCCAACCCTAATCCCCTTTACTTTCTTCCCCTTCACTCACTTTTCACTCAAAAGCCTCACACTACCTAACCACGCTACAGTTCCACTGGAGCAGAAGGACACCACTCCACCCAAAACTCTGTTCCCGTCTCCCTTTCGCTACTACACCACCACAACAACCAACCACCACGAACTCCGGTGGACAACATGCTTCAAGCTCGCACAACCTCCACAACAGCTCCGACAAACAACAACCAACACACCTGAAACAACCCCCTGTCACCGGCGAAACCCCAACCAAAACCGACCCCAAATGCTGCCTCTATTCTCTTTTCCGGCAGCAGCTCTGGCGAGGAGCTCAAAGCTCCGATGAATTGGAGCTAAACAACACCAGATCCCTTCCCTTTTCCCCCTTTCAATTTTTTGTTATTTTTGCAGGTATTTAGCGAGGTTTCAAGCTCCAGAAAGCCACAACCAAAAGCTCCACACCGGAGAATGATCGATGAGATAGTCGGACCACCATTGCTGTTCCAAGCTCCGCCGAACAACCATTGGACCAGATCCCAACATACTTTGCGGCTTCACCCTTTTTCTAGTGAAATTCGGTTATTTTTATACCATTTTCTTCTTATTTTGTTTTGTTTGGATATTATAGTTGTTGATTGAACTGATTTCTCTTTTCCAATTTCAGTTTTTTTTACAGTTTGGTATGAATATTCATTTTAACGGTTTATATTTTGATGCCATGTATTTTCATTGTTTTCTTTTCCATATGCTATTTATGTGACATATTAGTATTATTTTGGTGAAATATGTTTCTGATTTGAAGTATTGATTGGTTTGTTCAAATGAATTTTGTTTCTGTTATGGATTAAGATAATTTACTTTGACTCATTTTCCGTCTTCTTTTTATAATAATATTATTTCTTTGATACCCCAGAGTTGCTTCTCATTAAATCTATTCGAAAGGAGTTCGAATTATATTTTCTATTCATTATTGTATATATTATTGACGTTAGGCAAACTTAGGCCATTTATTATATTATTATTTTAATTTATTACTTATGTATATCACTTGTTTATTATACTTGTATATTTGTTTTTATCTCCTCCTCAATTTGAAAAAAAGAATTCAGTTGGGACCCACAATTGTGGATTTCGAAGGATGCATAACACCTTTCCTTCAAAATAATATGAACCCTTACCTAGAATTTATTGGTTTCGTAGACATTCTTTTAGGTTAACTAATTAATTGGTTTCCTAGTTTTTCCTAAAATTAGGTGGAGACTCCCTTAAAACTCTTTTTTCTTGAAATTTTTTTAAAATTGAATTAATTGATTATTTTTTGAGTCACCATGACGTTTTGCCTCTATTTTCAAAAGTAGGGATGTAAACACTAGTTACAATTAAATCATCGACTTATACTAGCACTATAGCTAGCTTCCCTCCACCGACTTTGAAAAACAAACTTGAATCTGTAGATTTAATTAAATAACCACTTTGAGTTAAAAATTCAACAATTTTACAGTACCAACCTCTTCCGTAACTTACAAACATATCCAGGGTGCTCTTGATTCTGGAAACCAATTGTTTGAGCCATGTAACTCTCTCGATCTAGCTCCCTATGTAAAAATGCATTTTTAACATCCATATGCCACAACTTTCAGCTAGTGCAAATAAGACTCACACTGTTGTAAGCTTTGCCACTATATTGAAAGTTTCATCATACTCGAACCATATTCTTTAGTAAATCCCTGAGCTACCAAATGAGATTTATGCCGCCAGACCAAACCATATGTGTGACGTTTTATTTTATAAACCCATCTACATGATATAGGTTTCACATCTTTTGGCTTCGGCACAAGTTCCCGAGTTTGATTATGTTCTAATGCAGCGATCTTCCCCCATTGCTCTAGTCCACACTAGGTTTTGAGATGCTTTTTCAAAGTTATCAGGTTCTTTTCCAGATTCAATCTCTATTGTTGCTGCATTGGCATATTTGGGGTTTTGTCTCTGAATCTGAATAGACCTCCTCATCTCAGACTATGGAGCAACTGGTATTTCTTCTTCATTTGTTTCATTGCCTTTACATATTGGATGGGGAACAATTGATTGCTCAAATTTATGAGTTTTACCTTGCTCAACGTCGACGTCTTCACTTGATTATATTGTAATACCCCAAAAGTTGGAAAACTGTAAGGAAAAGGAAAATGCATAATTTAACTAAAATGGAGACTCTACGAGTTTGACCTATAGACCATAGGAAGTCCTATGGGCCATAGGAAGGGATTCGTAGACTTGGATATGAGTTTTTGGAAATTAAGTTTCTGAAGTTCGACTTATGTTTGAACAGGACGAACAGTAAGAGTTTTGACAGTTTATAGAAAAGTCCCATAGAAGTGTTTCAGACTTAGAAATATTTTTGGATGTTTTGTTGGGATCTACGGGTACGGTCTACAGACCGTAAATTAAATGAAAATTACTAGGAATTACTCTTAGGAATGACCTTAGATGTTTGCTTTTGTAGTTGATCCTACGACTGACCAGGACGGTTTGTAGGAATTCTTATGATCGTAGACCAAAACTGTAGGGTATGGCAGTTATTTTAAAAGGTGTTTTGGTCTTTTCCTATACTTCAAATTCCTATACTATGTCGTTTTTACTTTAAAATGAGGGTGTTATAACTGAGTTTAGTCCTAATATACCTATTCCCAAATATCATTCTCCCAAGAATCCCCAAAGCCCTCTCAAGCTTTTCTCTCAAAGAGCAAGGAAGAAGAAGCTAGAGTTCTTGAAGATCAAGTGTCCTTTCTTCATTATTTCTTAAGGATTCAATAAGATATGTAGAGGGTTCATAAATGAGTTCCATTCACCCATTAAGTCCCCATAGATTCTTCAATTCAATTCCAATCAAATTGATTAGGTTTTTATTTAATTCCTAATAGGTTCTATTTCTATAGATTCAATGGTTTGATTTTGATCAGATTATGAATATTTAGATTCAACTACATGTTTTCCAATCAATTCCATGTGAACCCATGCATGATCTATGATTTTGACTATGAACCCTAATTTGCATGAATTTGAAGAAAAACTATGAATCAATGAATGATGTTTGGATGATGTTTCTATGAACTAATGCATGGTTTATGAAAATGAATGATTTATGATTTAGATTACTTTAAGATGAGAACCAACAAATTGTGGACGGTTTTCTCACATGTTAAGGGATCATGACTTGGTGAAAGAATTTCTCACTTAGACTTCATTCAAGATTTAATGAGCTACTCTATGTTGTTTTAGCTTGGATTAGTAATTGAGTTATAATTTTCCATGGATGATGATGATTATATGAAAATGACTATTCCATTGGGATTTAACTTAGCACCGAGAGAACTTTGAGGCGGATGCTCAAATAGAGTAGTCTCTAGTACCAACCTCTAGCTCCTAACTACGTGCCCCCATAGATTTTCCTTAAATAGACTAGCTAATAGATCCACATATAGAATATGATATGATACAGAGTTCAACCTTTCCAAGTAGACTCCCTTTACTCGATGTGGGAGTTACATCGGATTCCATGTTATAACTCGCATGTCTAATTTCGGTTAAAGCTAATATCCCACACAATAAACTAAGTTACTTGCAAATGTTTTATGAAGCTTTCCTTATGATTTTTTATGATGCATTGATCATGTTCATGATTTATGATTCTTCCTAAATGATTTTACTATGCTTAGCTTAGTCATGCATATCATGTTTTGATTACGTCCCATTATGATCATGTCTAATGTTTTATTTCCCTTATAACTAGTATATTTCATGTACTAATGCATATTTATGCCCACATTATTTCACTAATATAGGGCTTGGCGATTCCTATCCCTGCGTTCGTGGGTAGTGAGCACTTAGATATTTTGAAGACTTGGTGAGTCCTCATACTTCAAGGAGAATGTCACATTAATTGCTTTCTTTATGTTTTCATTTCAGATATTGTATTTGGTGTATGGGTTATGCCCCGGACACTCTTTTGATTTAATAGATGGCTTTTCTAGACTTTGATGTACTTCCTCTTATGTCAAACTCTTTACATTCTTATGAGATTTCTTAGTTTTCTATATTATGTTATGTATATGTTTTTCAAGTGGCATGTGTAGGGCCTTTAGGGGTCTTATACGCTATGTCACGTCTAGGGTGCACTTTGGGTCATGAAAAACTTGATATTCAGAGCACAAAGTGTTAGGAAAGGTCCTAGGAAGTCTCACAAGCCACATTGAGTATAGTCTTGTTCATTAATGTGAAGTGTGCCGCATTGTTATGAATATAAGTCTACAAAGCGTATAGGAAACTCCACTTCTTTCATTACTTTAAAGTCGTTCCATAGAGTCTATCTCTATAAGGATCCTTATCCTAAATTATGTTCGATCTTTTTCAGGATATGGCCCCTCGAAGAGCTTACACGAGAAAGAATGCGGGTTGGAACATGGAGCCTGAGGTTACTCAAGTTTCGGTTGATCCTTTGGCCGAGCAAGTTACTCCTGCTAAATTTTGAGTCGTTTCCCATGTGTTGACTCAAGCTATGATAGCCAAAGCCAATAGAGAGGCTAATTGTCTTGTGAACCCAAATGTAGGTACGACGGCGACACGAATAAGTGACTTCACTCGGATGAATCCTCTGGAATTTCACGGTTCTAAGGTTGATGAAGATCCTTAAAAGTTCATTGATGAGATGTACAAGATAGTAGGTATTACGGGATTGACTACACTTGAAAAGGTATTGTTGACCACTTATCAACTAAAGAGGGTTTCTCAAGTGTGGTTTGAACAATGAAAGAGTGAGAGGGTTGTTGATGCGGGTCCTCTTGATTGAGAGAAATTCAAAGGAGATTTTCCTGATTATTCCTTTCCTATTGAAATGAGAGAAGCGAAAGTTCTTGAAATCATCAATCTTCGTCAAGGTAATATGAGCGTGAAAGAGTATACTTTGAAGTTCACTCAATTGGCTAAGTATGCTCTAACTATGGTTTCCAACTCTAGGGCGAGGATGAGTACGTTTTGTCGAGTGTGTGCGACTTGGTTGTTAAAGAATGTCATACCTTCATATTTATCAAGGAAATAGATATTTCTTGTATGATGATACATGCACAACAAATTGAAGAGGAAAGGGAAAAAGAGTCTAAGAGGCCAAAGACCAGTGATGGTGACTTTTCACATTCTAGGTCCGATGGACATGGGCGACCTCAATTCCGACAAAAGTTTTCCAGTCAAAGTTCTTCCAATGCATCAACTCCTAAGTTCAACAAAGATAGAGTGTCTAACCCTAAACCTCAAGGAGGTGGTGATAATGGGTCTTTTATCCCCACTTGCCAAAGGTGCGGTAAGAGTCACTCAGGAAACTGCTTAGCTGGTACAGATGGTTGCTTTGGTTATGGTAAGAGTGGTCACAAAGTAAAGGATTGTCTATTGCAATCTAACAAGGGCAAGGATGGAAGGCAAGTTAGATGGAGATGACTTTTTGTAAAATTAAGTTTTTGAAGTTTAACCTACGACTTGACATGATGAACCGTATGAAGTTTGACAGGTTGTAGGATTGACCCATAAGATTGATTCAGTGATTTGATTTAGAAACTTAGTTTTAAGGACAAAGATTTGATTTAGGACCTCAATTCTAAGGAAGATTTTGATAGGTCTTCATTTGTGTCACTCCCCGAGGCTACCCCCTGGACGCAGACACAGGACCTAGGATCACAAGTGACCCCAAGCTAACCCTGATGACATGGCATGAGCATACTAAGAATAATAATAACTGATGCGGAAGCTAATCATGAAGGAAATCTGAAATGATGGGGAATACCCATATACTAAAACTGAATATATCAAATCTGAGAGTTTAATACAAAATAAATATCAAACTCAAATACTAAGCTGAATCTAACTATGTCTAAAAATAGCCTCTAACTGACTAGAAGTACTGGGATATGCCCCAGCTAAGTCTAGAAAACCTGAAACTAAAAGACTGAAATATTGGAAAGATAACATGACTATTGTCCTCGATGAATGAGGACTCACCACTGATGTTGCTGAGCTAGATATCGGTAACTGATCTAAGCCTGATCTGGATATTGAGAACCTGAACCTACATCATGAGAAGATGTAGCGCAGAGTATGCGTTAGTACTTGAAAGGTACTGAGCATGCAGGGTAGAGTAAACCTGAATAATGACATATAATTGAACAGCAATAAAGCAAAGATATAATTTGAACATGATATAGATACTGAATACTAAGCTAACTGAATGCATGACTGTACTGAAATGTGGTCAATGCAATGGAGTCTAACTGAACTGTGGGAGCTACTAATAACCGATAATAAAACCACATGAGCTAAACGTGGAGTCTGATGTATACGCCCCATCGAGAGGACCCAATATACCCTGCCACATGTATAGAGGCATAACTGGCGTGATAACTAAATGATGCCCATAGAGGGGACTTACAGCCTACGTGGCTCGTAGTTCTGGGACTATACGGGTGGCTGACCCTAGTCCAACTCAGTATTATGCTACTCCCAATAGATTAAATGATTAACACGTAATGATTGAATTTCTGTATTTTATTAGATAGCTCAAAATTGACATGCAAACAGGGAATGCACATTAATATACTGATAATGACATATTCAAAATAGAGGCATGTATATCTGAAATACTAAAATATCTGACCTAGCATGTGTAGTTCAAGAACTAAGGAATTACATAGCTAGGGTTCTGAAATTGATGCTAGAAACCAAGTAATCACATGATAATCTGATTTGGAACTTGTAAATAATTAATTCATGATAATCTGCTAAAATTCTAGAAACCCTAGGTCTAGTTAATAATAGGGAATCGAGAATCTGATTGAATTCTAGGGACACAATGGGAGAAAGGAACCCACTAGTAAAATCCCATATACCTGGTGGCAAATTCAACGGAGAAATCTTTCAATTTCAGGGCTGGAACTGATGAAATCTTGCTGCGTTCTTGAAATAGGGTTCTTGACTTCTTTCTCCTCTTAGCGTTCTAATTTTTCTAAGTTCTGAAGAATGATTTGACTTAGGTAAGTTCTAGTTATGCTTCTAAGCTAAAACTAACAAAAACCACATAGTTTAGGGTTAAAACGACATAGTTTAGGGGTCCAACGAAATAGGAAAAGATCAAACGACCCCTGACTTAAAAGCTTTTGGGGTAACCGACAGACGGGATTGATAGACCGTCGATTGACTGACGGTCCGTGCTGGTCAACTGTCAGTAGGGACTGGGGGCTGAATTCTGGGGGTCCGACGTACGGCCCTGGACCACAGACCATGGTCTGACCTATGGTTCGTAGGACCTAGAGTGGGTCAGGACTTAGCCAAAATTTCTGGGCCTTCTGGGGAGGAGCTACTGGTTTCCTGGGGTCTAATCCATGGACCAGGACCAAGGACCATGGCCTAGCCTACGGACCGCAGGTCCGGCCGTGGGTCGACCCTTAGAGGAATTTCTTGGGGTTTCTGAGGAGAAGGTCACAGTTGCGAACCACGACCACCAGCACGGTCTGTGGGTCAAACTACGGTTCATGGGTGGCAAGACCTGCAACTTATGGAAATTTGCACTTAGGTCTGTTTCGGATACGGGGTGTTACAATTTGTTCTACGGATCGTAGAAAGGTTCTGTAGAAAGGTTTCAGACTTATTTAAATTTTGGAGTAAAAGTTGAGTTCTATGAATAGAGTCTACGGACCGTAAGAATTTTGATGAAACATAGAATGGTGTCGTGGGAAATGATTGAATAACTGGGCTTCTGAAGTTAGTTCTACGGTTGACTAGGACGGACCGTAGGTCCCAACCATATATCTGTCGGATAATTTATTTTTTAAAAGGTATTGGGTCTTTTCCTATGAATCTAATTCTTATACTATATCGTTTTGACCCTAATTCTATGTTCTATAAAAAATTATCCAACTCCCTCATTAAATAAAATTCCTAAATTCTATCTAAGGTCTTCTCCAAAATTCTCTCTCTAGATGAAGCATGAAGAATCTAGGGTTCTTCAAGTTCAAGTCTCCTTTCTTCATCATTGATTAGGGATTCAATGAAGGTATGTAGGGAATTCATAAATGGGTTCCATTCACCTATTGAGTCCCTAAAGATTTTTCAATTATCCAATTCAATTTCAATTCAATTGGTTAGGTTTTCCTTCAAATCCTCATGAGATATATTTGTATGGATTCAATTGTTTAATTTTGATCATATTATGATTATTTAGGTTCAATTACATGTTATCCAATCAGTTCTATTTGAACCCATTCATTGATCATGATTTTGACTATGAACTCTAATTTGTATGAATTTTAAGAAAAACTATGAACCAATGAGTGATGTTTTCATGAATTTATGCATGATTTATGAAAATGAATGATTTATGATATAGGTTACTTTAAGATGAGTATTGATGACATTGTGAAAGGTTATTTCACATGCTTAAGAAATCATGAATGGTGAAAGGTTTTTTCGTACATGATTTAAAAAGCTACTCTATGATATTTCTAGCTTGGATTAGTAACTTAATTGTGCTTTTACATAGATGATGATTTTATGTTTATGACTATTTAGTTGGGATTTTACTTAGCACCAAGAGCATATTGAGATGTAGGCTCCTCTTTTAGTAGAAGTCGGATCTCTAGTAGCAATTTCTTTGTCCCTAACTACGTTCCCCCGTAGGTTGTCTTAAATGACATAGTTAGTGAATCCACCTAAGCTAGAAGTTGAAGGTTGTTGCCTTGGAAAACAATGACATCTCTTTTCGGCGTGGGAACAATACAGTGTAATTCATGTTGTAGCTCACAAGGTTTATGTCGGTTAATAATAAATATTCCACAAAATGAACAAAGTTGCTTTGAAAGATTTTATGAAGTTTTCCTCATGATTTTTAGATTCTTTGACCATGCTCATGATTATGATTCTTCTTTAAAGATTTGACAATGTTTAACTTGGTCATGCATATCATGTTTTTGTTATGTCCCCTTATGATCATGTCTCATGATTTATTGCATTCCCCTCCTACTTAGTACATTCCATGTACTAATGCATACTTGTTTCTACATTGTTTCATTAATGTAGGACGTGGTGATTCCTCTCCTACCATTCGTGGCTAGTTTAATTTGTGAGTCCTCATACTCCGAGGACGATGCCACTTTTATTTCTTTCCTTATGTTTTAGTTTTTACATATTGTACATGGTCTACGTGTTACGTTCCAACTACTCCATTTTGATGTAATAGATGACTTCCGCTTTTATGTCAAACTCTTTACTTCTTATGAGATTTCTTGCTTTTCTCATTTATGTTGTGTATATGTATGTCAAGTGGATTGTGTAGGACTTCTCGGAGTTTTATATAACATGTCACGTCTAGCGTATACTTTGGATCGTGACATTAAAGCTAAAACAGTGGCAAAACTTTTAAGGAAAGCCCTCAAAAGTTTCACCAAGGTTGTACTCAAACACTAGATTTATGAGGCATCACTTTATGTTGGTTTATACCTTTGTATTAATTTTTGTACATGATGTTATATCCAGTGTATATCTTTGATTTTATCTATCTTACATTCCATTTAAAATGATTTTTTTGTTATATTTTTAAAGTTTGGCTGGTCCGCGCTTAAATGTTACTCATTGATTTTTCATTTCCGTTTTTTTCTTTAAAAAAAGATTTTCTGTTGACATTTTTTTAATTTGGGTTGTTCGTCCTTCAATGTGACTTATTGGTTTTTCTTTTTGTTATTTTTTTCTTACAAAAATTCATTTGTTGCGTATATGTTTTATATCATATCTGCGTGAACTACACAAACCTAATTCTCATCTTAATGTGATACGTAGACAACCCTTCTAGGGTTCGTTATTATTTATTCAAAAGAAAAAATAAGTGTTTATATTTTTTAAATAAGTTTTTGATTTGGTTGGTGGCAACACAGTTAAACTATACATATGGAAAATAACCGTTAAAATGGAGAAGATTGACTTCATGGTAAACCATAAATTCTTTTAGTACCTCATTTTTATACTTTTGCTATACTTACAAAATATTCTCTTGCATGCATTCAAGATAAAAACAAAACCTTATTTTTTTTCATGTGCATTGCGTGGTGAGTTTTGAATTAAATTCAATTGTGTTATGTTGTTGATGTAGAACATGGCCTAGATGTTCGTTGAAGCCAAATCTTGAGTGATGTTTGATTTGAAAAATGATTGTAGGCCTTCTTTGACCCATTTGTGCCTTTTAAAGCCCACCAAATGACATTAATCCTTAGCTTGTCCTCACTTTGAGCCTTAAGCCTTTTCTCTGGACAATTACATTTTAGCCTCTACCCTTTCTAAGTGCTTATACACACTATCCCTCTATTGGTGGAATGTCCAAGATGAGATTAAATCACTTTTATCCCAAATGAATATCATATTCGTTCCTGAGCCTACATTGCAAGCCATTAACAAGCCCTTCATGATTTCATTTTAAATGTTCTCACATTAGTGGAGATTTACATGAAGGCCAAGCTTATGTATCACAGTTGCATGCGTTGAACATTTTTTTTGAGTGTGTGTATTTCACAAAATGACCTCAAATCAAAGAACTTTAAATATGAGTAAATTGAGACTTTGTTTATTGTGAAGGCACTTGAAACATGATGATAGGTCTAGTTCAAAGCATTTTTTTTTGTAGCAAGATGAATGATTCATGTCGTTACTTAATTACATTTGAGGTACCATTCGAAGCCATAGAAATTACCTCGAAGTCAATCTCAGTTGAATGGGAAAGCATTGTGAGAAATTTTATATGCAATACTATAGTTGGCACTAACTACAGTTAAAACATGTTTCATTGTTCAAACAATAAAAATGGGTTGACACCCACTTTTCAATACTTTTCCAAAGTAACTTTGTGTTATTAAAATTGCATTTTTGGAGCATCATTCAATTAAAATGAAATATATTTAAATTTGGGTAGTCATACCCTTCAAAATGACACATTTTAAGGTTGATTTGTTATCTTAGATACCTTTTTTTTTTAAAAAACATTAGTTTGTCATGCCATTCAAATTTATGCTTTTTAAAATTGATTGGTCATGCAATACAAAATGGCACTTTTATTTTATTATTTCAGTCAAATTGACATTTTTTTTATACTCATGATATTATTATGTTCTAAATGTTGCATTGGTTTATCACCATGTTCACTGTTCATATAAGATCAAGTTTACATAACCTATGTTGCATTTATGTTAAGTTTGTTACTAACATTGTTATTGTAGATTTTGTGGCATATCATTCTTATCAAGTTCAAGTTAGGTCATCCGACTTTAAAGAGACAAGTTGGGTTGTCACCTCCCTCTAAGTAGTATGTTAAGTTCAAGTTATGTTGATTGACTTTAAAGAGGCATGTCGGGTTGTCACCTCCCCCTAAGTGGCAAGTTAATTTCAAGATTAGACTGTCTTCCTTTCAAGAGACATGTTAAGTTGTCACCTCAGTCTAATTGGCATATCAAGTTCAAGAGACACGTTGGGCTGTCTTCTCCCTCTAAGTGGCATATTATCTTCAAGATTGGATCGTCCATCTTTTTAAGACATGTTGGCTTGTCACTTCCATCTAAGTGACATATCAAGTTAAAATTGTGTCGTCTGCCCTTAAAGAGATACGTTGGGTTGTCACCTCTTCCTAAGTGACATGTTAAGTTTAAAATTGGGTCGTCTGCCTTTCAAAAGACATGTTGGGTTTCCACCTCATTAAAAATGAAATTTTATATTCAAGTGGTCATTCAAAGTGATGTATCATATTCAAGTTGGGTTATTTGACTTTCAATAGACACGTTGGATTAACACTTCATTCAAAGTGATATGTTATATTAAAATTGGATTGTATGCCTTTCAAAGAGACACGTTTGGTTGTCACCTCCCTTCAAGTGACATGTTCTAGTCACATTGGATTGTCCACCTTTCAAAGAGATACATTGAGTTGTCACCTCGTTCAAAGTGACATATTATTTGAAGTTAGTTGTCACCTCATTCAAAGGGACGTACCATATTCAAATTGGGTCGTCTACCTTTCAATACATACATTGGGTTGTCACCTCTCTCTAAGATACATATCAAGTTCAAGTTGGATAGTCCGCTTTTAATGAGACACGTTGGGTTGTCACCTCCTTCTAAGTGGCATGTTAAGTTAAAGTTGGGTCGTCTGCCTTTGAAAAGACAAGTTAAGATGTCACTTAATCCAAAGTGACTTGTTATTCACATCTTCTTTCTTTAAAATATGCACACAACCTTTACTGTGCAATTTGGGCATGTGACTATTTTTAGTTTTCGATCAATCCTTGCCCTTTTGTTTATTATTTTTAGCCCCGCTGACGGGCATAAAGTATTGTTCAAAAGCTTTACTAACATCTCATATCATTTTTCTCAAATTTTATCAGAGCAAATTGGGTTTGTGTCACTACCCAAAAATAGACTTGATAACACTTGTGTATTCTCATTAAGACAAGTCAGCCTCAAACCAATAAAAATAACAAATACGGAAAGATAAAGCAAGAACAAGATAAAAGTGAAAAGCTTATTCTTTCTATTATACCCCAAAACCTGCTTGTCACGTGCACTAGACACTAAAGCATTAAGTGCGGAAATGAAATAACTACATGTCACAATGTCCTTGTTTCTCAAATATAACAAAAAGGAAAGGAGGGCTCACCGGGATGACAAACAACTGCCTCCCAAAGTCCTTCAACAAGCCTCAGAATGGAAGAAGAAGAAGAGATTTCACATAGTACCGAGTTCAAAACCTACACAAGTGTAGAAGAAAGGAGTGAGTACCAAATAACATGGCACTCAACAAGCAACCTAATACCAAGACAAACTACCTAGAAGTCGAATACTCCTTTCATCCCAACTGATTCTTCTCAACTACTTTAACGACCCAAGGTAGCCCCTAGGCGTAACAAGGCGTATAAGACCCCAAGAAGTCCCATACAAGCCACTTAACTTTCATCATAAAAGAAATATAATAAAGAGATTGAAAGATAGTTTCAATATATCACAGTTTTATTGAGAAAAATAGAAATCTAAACATCATCTCAAAGCCATCTAGTACATAACAATGAATCTGGGAAAAGTCTGTACATCATGTTGGAAAATAGAAAGTAAGGACAGATTGAAAATAATAAATATCCGGTCCTTTGAAGCATGAGGATCACCAAAGATCGAAATCTCCTAAAGGAACTCTAGACACAAAACTGGGAACCCTGTGTCATGTCCCGAGCCTACACCCTGGGAGGAACTGACACTCGAGAACTATTGCTGGCCCAAAGCGAACCCTTGGCTTGGCTTAAATTTTAGCGGAAGACTTTACTCAACAATAGAAAGTACTGAAATACAATCATAACTAAAATGTCTCAATGAATAACTTAGAATGTTTCAAAGATAAACATTCATCTGGGCAAAATGGCAACTCAAGTCTCAACATAATTGAAAGGAAATGCAAAGACTCATGAACTAACAATAACTAACTGTCTATGAAGCCTCTAACAATTGAGATGGATGTTGGGACAAGACCCACGACATCCTAATGAACTAGAATAAGTAAGCAATAAAAAGGGATCCTCCAGAAGCAAGGAGGCTCACCAACAACTCTGAAGCTCAACTGAATCAATGAAGCATTGGATGCTGATCCTGGTTACCTATATCTGCATCATAAAAGATGCAGGACAAAAGGTATCAGTACATTGAATGTACGAGCATGCGAGGGGAACTCTAAATCAAGACATACGCTTTAAAGGAACTGAAGGAACATACCTGGTCTCAACTCAACTTAACTCATTTCAATATAAGCAATGATATATATGTAGTATAAACAAAAGCTTGTAAAACATGTGTATAACATCTCTGGGTATTGAAATATACAATAGTAACTCAGTTTGTATGTAAGGATACAATTTAAACTCTGTTTGTATATAAAAATACAAATAACTCTGTGTATATAAAAATACAAATAACTCTATGTATATAAAATACAAAATATTTCTGTGGAAGTTTCTCTAACTGATAACCATCACTTAAGAGCTATGTGATGATCCAACATTTTGCCTCATGCTGCCAGGGCCATCCTATACCTTGCCGGGGGTAAAGAACCTAACTACTAAGTGGATGCACTAGTCTATGCTAAAAAATACTAAGGAGTCATCTAAAAAGTATGACCCATTTCTACCCATGTTGGCTACACGATTTATGGAGACCTTGAGTTATCTGAACTCAACTTGTCCCCAAATCGATGCTTAATACTACTCCCAAAAAGTAACTAGCTCATATGTTTTAAAAAATAACTCTTTCTGTGATTTGAGATAATGTCTCAAAAACTATCCTAAAGGCTCTCTTGGAAATCAGTGTTTCCTCTCTTGCTTAAATGTGAAAACATTTACAGGCTCTTTTGGAAATCGGTGTTTCCTTCCTTGTTTAAATGTGAAAACATTTATTCTTTGGGAATACATAGTTTCCATATACTCTTTTGAATAAAATGAATGTTACTCTTCTCAACTCAAAAGTCAAGTCTTAAAACAAGTTTAAAGCATTTGCAAAAGACTTCTTAAAAAGACTCTAAGAACTCTCTAGTCTTGGGTCTTAACTTTCCTTGAATTTGAATGTATGTATTCAAGGTTATGATTCATGTTTATGGATTATATCATGATGTTTATACATACCTTAGAGTGTAGAAATCAATTAGAAATCATATGTACGATTCAAGGAAACTCAAAAGCAAAGAAGTAGGAAAGGGTAGAGGACTTGGCGATCCTGGAGTACCTAGTGGCGTTGGGCTCCAGAGCCTGAACTACAGAAACTAGGTGTAACATCTCGCTATTTTGAAAGAACTAGAATGAGTTAGAATTGGAAATAGTAATTTTAGGAAAGAATGAAACTTTGGAAAATTGGTTAAGTTATGCTAAGTATGGGTTTTTGGTCAAATTCAAACGACCATAAATCCGAGCTCAGGATGAGTTATGTTTGCTTCTAGATATCTTAGGAAATATCTTGAAATAATCTTTCCAACGCCACCGAGTCTGCCCAATTCTGAGTCCGTATGAGTGAGATATGCCCATTGAAAGTTGGGTTGTTCAAACAAGGAAAGTGTAATTCGGATTTTTGAAGGGTAGTTTGGTCTTTTCCTTACCAAATTACTTTGTTTCATTTTTAGGAGTTTAATTGGGGGTTAAACTGAACGTGGTTAGTTTACACTTTTGAAAACTAAGTTAGGGTTTTGAGAGAAGATGAGAAAAGAGGAGAAGGAGCAAAAATGGTAAAGTTCTTCAAGGATTGCTTGTGGATTTCGTCAAGGGTGATCCCTATGAGGTATGTGAGACTTTCATAATGTTGGGTTTGTTCGCCCACGTGCTAAACATGTTTAATTCAGCGTGAATTCGTTCTTAAAATATTAGAAGTTGAATGTTCTTGATGGGTATTTTTGAATTCCTTTCGTTCTTGAATTTGGGTTGAGATTAAGGAGTTTCTTGATATTAAAGTGTTGATTCCTTGAGTTGTTTGAGTTAGATTTTTGTGTATATGTCTTGGGTATCTCATTCTAAAGTGAATTTGAGAAAAGGGATTGAGTTTAGTCGAATTTAGTTCAGAAAATGAGTTGAAAAGTTCATTGGGTTTGCCTGGGGAGGGGCTGGCTCGACGCACCCTTATAGCGCAAGGAAGGCTGGGGCAGCGAGCTAGCAGTGTGCCATTTTTAATGCCCAGTAACTTGGGGGTTAGTATGGCGCATGAGGAACGCGCCCGAGTCATTTGCTTCCACCAGATTTTCGTCGTTTTGCCTGTCTAAGTCCTTCTAAAGTGTACTAACACTTTCTATTGATTCTAAGTACTCTAAATGACTTCTAAACACATAAAAATCATTCATAAATTTGAATCATAACCTTGAATCCATAAATTCAAATTCAAGGAAAGTTAAGAGCAAAATCTAGAAAGTTAATTGAGTCTTTTCGAGAAGTCTTTTGCAAATGTTTTAAACTTGTATTAAGACTTGAGTTTGAGTTGAGTAAGAGTAACAAATGAAGTTCATTTCTTCAAAAGAGTATATGGGAACTAAGTATTCCCAAGAGTTGAAATGTTTTCACATTTGAATAATAAAGGGAACACCGATTTCCAAGAGAACTTTTAAGCTAAGTTTTGAGTAATTATCTCAAACCAAAGAAAGAAGTTTCTTTTTAAAAACTTATGAGCTAAGTCTATTTCTGGGAGTAATATTGAGCACCGATATGAGGATGCGAGTTCATAATAACTCAAGTCTCCATAAACTATGTAGCCATCATAGGTAGTAAAGGATCATACTTTTTAAATGATTGCTTAAGTACTTTTTAGCATAGACTAGTGGATGCACTTAGTTAAGGCATTTTATATGACGACAAAGTATAGGACAATTTTGACAGCGTGGACAATACGTTGTATCATCACTTAGGCTCATAGTGGTGGTTGTCGGTTAGAGAAACTCGCACACTATTATATTAGTTTATATATAAACTAAGTTGTTATTGCATTTCTTTAACAAATTGAGTTGCTACTGTTGTTTTAAATTCTTTGTATAACTGCACCATTATTGTTGTGTACTTTGCATTGAGTTGAGTTATTCATGAGTTGAGTAAAGCCAAGTTAAGTGTTCCTTTAAGATTCCTTTCAATCTTATGTTATGTTTAGTGTTTCCCTCGCATACTCGTACATTCCATGTACTAATGCCATTTGACCTGCATCATTTTATGATGCAGACACAGGTAATCAGGATCAACATCCAGGGCCCTGTTGGTCCAGTTGAGCACTCAGAGTCTGTTGTTGAGCCTCCTCGCTTTCGAAGGACCCCTTTTATTACTTTTAGTAGGTTTAGTTCATTAGATTGTCGTGGGTCTTGTCCCAACATCCATCTCAGTTGTTTAGAGGCTTCATAGACAGTCAAATATTAGTTCTTAAGTTTTCTATCTCCTGTTTTATTGGTTGAGACTTGAAATTCCATTTTGGCTAAGTTTAATATTTCTTAAAGACATTTGCATGAGTATCCTTTGAGACTATTTCTTGTGTTTAAGTCTTTCGCTGAGTAAGTAAGCAAGACCAAGGGTTCGTTTGTGGCTAACAATGGTTCTGGTGCTGACCATGTTCAGGGTGTAAGCTCGGGGCGTGACAAGCTTGGTATCAGAGCATAGAGTTCAAGAGTCCTAAGGAGTATATGTAGCCGTGTCTGTAGAGTCCTAGTTATCAGTGTAAAGCGCGCCACATTTTTAATTAGGAGGATGCGACACTTAGGAAATTATGTCACTTCTTTCACAGTCATTTTGTGCGATAGAGTTAATCTCTATAAAGTCTCTTTATAATTAATGATTGCGTGTGTTTTTTAGTTAATCATGCCTCTACAAAGAGCTGTCCGAGGTCGTCCTGCTTGGAGGAATGTTGAGGACCAAGGGGTACCAAATGCACCAGAAGTGCAACCTCAAGGAGAAGTTATGAATGTTGAGTTCAGGGAAATGATTTGAATGTTAAGCCAAGATGTGACTAACCAGGTTGGGCAACAAAGAGGAGCTAGACATGAAGTGGCTGATACTTCGAGGATTCGAGAGTTCTTGAAGATGAATCTTCCAAGTTTCACTGGTTTAAGCACTATTGATGATCCATCTAATTTTATTGAGGAGCTGCAAAAGGTGTTTGAGGTCATGCACGTTGCTGATGCTGATCGAGTTGAACTAGATGCATATCAACTGAAGAATGTTTCTAGGACTTGGTTTGACCATTGGAAGAAGGGTAGAGCTGAGGGAGCACCACCTGCAAGTTGGGCTTGTTTTGAGGAGGCCTTCTTGGTGTATTTCTTTCCCCGATAAATGAAAGAGGCTAAGTTATGAAAGTTCCTCACATTTAAGAAGGATTCTTTGAGCGTTCATGAGTATGTGTTGAAGTTCACCCAACTATCCCGTTATACTCCGTTGATGGTTGCGGACATGAGAAGTAGAATGAGTGTGTTTGTTGTTGGGCTGTCTCGTCTGTCGCGTAAGGAAGGTGAGGGTGCGATGCTAATAACTGACATGGATATATCAAGGTTGATGGTCTATGTGCAGCGGGTTGAGGAAGATAAGTTGAGGGATAGGGAGGAATTCAGAAATAAAAAGGCTAAGACGTCAGGAATGAGATCGGGCAGCAAAGAAATAATGCTAACGGGTCTTTTTTCCAACAAAAGCAAAAGGGACCTGCTTCATTATCTGCTAGTGCACCTGCACCCAAAAACAAAGGTGAGTTCAATAGTCAGAATTCGAAGCACTTCATGGGTAGACCTCCTCAATCTCAGGGTAGTGTGGCACAAAGAGGTAACTGGGATCCTGCATGTGCTAAATGTGGTAGAACCCGCCCAGTTAAGTGTCACGATGGCTCCACAGGTTGTTTCAAGTGTGGACAAGAGGGTCACTTCATGAAAGAGTGCCCTAAGAACCACCAAGGTAATGGGAATCAGGGTAATAGAGTCCAATCTTCATCAGTTGCTCCACCAGACAGGGCTGCACCTAAAGGATCTACTTCCGGTACTGGCGGAGGAGCAAATCTCCTATATGCTATCACCAGTCGTCAAGAGAAAGAGAATTCTCCAAATGTTGTCACTGGTATGATCAAAGTATTTTCTTTTGATGTTTATGCTTTGCTAGACCCAGGAGCAAGTTTATCTTTTGTGACTCCTTATGTTGCAAATAATTTAATTGTTCTTTCTGAGAAACTTTGTGAACCCTTTTGTCTTTCTACACCTGTTGGGGAGTCTATTCTAGCTGAGCGAGTATATTGTGATTGTGTCATTTCCATCAATCACAAGAACACCATGACTGCTTTAGTTGAGTTAGACATGGTAGATTGTGATGTCATTCTTGGTATGGACTGACTTTATGCCTGTTATGCCTCTATTGATTGTAGAACTTGAGTTGTCAAGTTCCAAATTCCTAATGAGCCAGTCATAAAGTGGAGTAGTAGTTCAATAGTGCGTAAGGGTCATTTCATTTCATACCTTAAGGTGAGAAAGTTAGTTTCCAAGGGTTGTGTCTATCACTTACTCAGAGTTAATGACTCTAGTGTTTAGATACCTCCTATTGAGTCAGTTCCAATTGTGAGTGAGTTTGTAGAAGTCTTTCCTGATGATCTACCCGGAGTCCCTCTTGAGAGAGAAATAGACTTCGGCACATACATTCCTCCCGATACTCATCCTATCTCTATTTCGCCATATAGAATGGCACCAATAGAGTTGAAAGAGCTTAAAGAACAGTTGAAAGATATCCTTGATAAGGGTTTTATTCGACCAAGTATCTCACCTTAGGGTACTCCGATCTTATTTATGAGAAAGAAAGATGGTTTCCTTAGGATGTGTATAGATTACCGCCATTTGAACAAGGTTACCATAAATAATAAGTATCCGCTTTCGAGAATTGATGATTTATTTGATCAACTTCATGGTTCTTATGATTTTTCTAAGATAGACCTCAGATCTGGCTACCATAATTTGAAAGTAAGGGAATGTGATATTCCAAAGACAACATTAAGGACCCGTTATGGTCATTATGAGTTCTTAGTTATGTCCTTTGGTTTTACCAATGCACCTGCAGCATTCATGGACCTTATAAATAGAGTATTCTAACCTTATTTAGATATCTTTGTTATCGTATTCATTGATGATATACTAATCTATTCAAGAAATGAAGAAGATCATGCGAGTCATCTCAGAATATTTCTCTAGACTCTAAAGGATAGGGAGTTGTATGCTAAGTTCTCAAAATGTGAGTTTGGGCTTGAGTCTGTGGCATTCTTAGGCCACATTATTTCTGGTGATGGAATTAGAGTTGATACCCAAAAAATAGAGGCAATGCAGAATTGGCCTAGATCCATATCTCCAACCGATATTAGGAGTTTCTTAGAATTGGATGGATATTATAAAAGGTTCGTGGAGGGGTTCTCATCTATTTCATCCTTTTTTACCAAGTTGACTCAAAAAATAGTGAAATTTCAATGGTCTGAAGTTTGTGAGAAAAGCTTTTAGGAATTGAAAAAGAGGTTTACTACTGCCCCAGTATTGACCTTACCAGAAGGTACTCAAGGTTTTAATGTGTATTGTGTTGCGTCTAGAGTTGGTTTGGGTTGTGTGTTAATGTAGAATGGCAAAGTTATAGCTTATGCCTCCAGACAGTTGAAAGTTCATGAGAAGAATTACCCATCCCATGATCTAGAATTGGTCGCCGTGGTTTTTGCTTCGAAGATATAGCGTCATTATTTGTACGGTGTTCATGTTGATGTATTCACTGATCACAAGAATCTTCAATATGTGTTTAGTCATAAGGAGCTTAATCTAAGACAAATGAGGTGGTTAGAATTACTCAAGGATTATGACATGAGTATTCTTTACCACCCAGGTAAGCCTAATGTTGTTGCTGATGCCTTGAGCAGGTTATCTATGGGTAGTACCACCCATTTTGAGAAAGATAAGAAAGAGCTACCAAAAGATGTGCACAGACTTGCACGACTAGGCATTCGACTAATGGATTCCACAGAAGGAGGAATAGTGGTGATGAACGAGGTTGAATCATCATTAGTGTCAGAAGTAAAACAGAAGCAACACCAAGATCCTATTTTTCTTGAATTGAAGTCAAATGTTCATAAGCAAAAAGTAATAGCTTTTGAACAAGGGGAAGATGGTGTGTTGAGATATCAAGGCAGATTGTGTGTACCAAGGGTGGATGAAGTCCAACAGAGGATCATGGAAGAAGCTCATAGGTCTAGATATTCCATTCATCCGGGTTCCACAAAGATGTATTTGACTTTATAGAGGTTTATTGGTGGAGTGGTATGAAAAAGGGAATTGCAGAGTTTGTTGCTAAGTGTCTGAATCACCAACAAGTTAAAGTAGAGCATAAAATGCCAGGTGGTTTGGCTCAAACTATAGAACTTCCAGAATGGAAGTGGGAGATGATTAATATGGATTTCATCACAGGTTTACCAAGGTCTCGCAGGCAACATGATTCTATTTGGGTGATTGTTGATAGAATTACAAAATCAGCCCACTTTTTGCCGGTAAAGACCACCTATTCAACAGAAGATTATGCTAACTTTTATATTCAAGAGGTGGTAAGACTTCATGGGGTTTCGATCTCCATTATTTTAGACAGAGGTGCGCAATTTACTGCACAGTTTTGTAAGTTATTCCAAAAAGGCTTGAGTTCAAAGGTGAACTTAAGTACTGCTTTTCAATCTCAGACAGATGGTCAAGAAGAGTGAACTATTCATACTTTAGAAGATATGTTGAGGGCCTGTGTGATTGATTTCAAGGGAAATTGGGATGATCACCTACCTCTCATTGAGTTTTCTTACACCAATAGTTACCACTCTAGCATCCAGATGGCTCCTTATGAAGCTCTTTATGGGAGAAGGTGCCGATCTCCTATTGGATGGTTTGAAGTTGGTGAAGCAGGGTTGATAGGACCAGATTTAGTCCATGAAGCTATGGAAAAAGTGAAAGTGATTTAAGAGAGGTTGCAAACAGTGCAGAGTCGTCAGAAATCCTACACTGATGTTAGGAGAAGGGAGTTAGAGTTTGAAGTAGATGATTGGGAATACTTGAAAGTTTCACCCATGAAGGGTGTTATGAGATTTGGTAAGAAGGGGAAGCTTAGTCCCCGGTATATTGGTCCTTACAGAATATCCAAGAGGATTGACAATGTATCTTATTAGTTAGAGCTACCACAAGAGTTAGCAGCAGTTCATCCGATATTTCATATTTCCATGTTTAAGAAGAGCATGGTAGATCCTTCACTTATCATACCAACTAAATATATTGGGATCTAGGATAGCTTATCTTATGAGGAGATTTCGGTTCAGATTCTAGATCATCAAGTTCGCAAGTGGAGGACTAAGGAAGTAGCATCAGTTAACGTTCTTTGGATGAACCAGTTTGTTGAGGAAGCTACTTGGGAAGCTGAAGAACATATAAAGAGGAGGTATGCACATCTCTTTGAGACCGGAGAAATTCCAGATCAAGGTACAAATTCTCTTCTTAGTACTCTTTAATTTATAAGTTGGCATGTTGTATTTGCATTGCTTGTTGGGTGTTTGAACAGAATGTTAGATGTTACACCCTTAGCCTACTAAGAGTACTCTCATTCGAGGATGAATGTTCCCCAGGGGGAGATATTGTAACATCTCGCTATTTTGAAAGAACTAGAAAGAGTTAGAATTGGAAATAGTCATTTTAGGAAAGAATGAAAATCTGGAAAAATTAATTAAATTATGTTAAGTATGGGTTTTGGTCAACTTCAAATGACCATAAATACTAGATCATTATGAGTTAGGTGTGCTTCCAGATATCGTAGGAAAGATCTTGGAATAATCTTTCCAACGCCGCTGAGTTTGCGCAATTCCGAGTCTGTTCAAATAAGAAAAGTGTAATCCATATTTTTGAAGGGTAGTTTGGTCTTTTCCTTACCAAATTACTTTATTTCATTTTTAGGAGTTTAATTAGGGTCTAAACTGAACTTGGCTAGTTTACCCTTTTGAAAACTAAGTTAGGGTTTTGAGAGAAGGGGAGAAAAGAGGAGAAGGAGCAAAAATCATCAAGTTCTTCAAGAATTGCTTGTGGATTTCATCAAGGGGTGATCTCTACGAGGTATGTGAAACTTTCATAACGTTGGGTTCGTTCACCAATGTGGCAAACATGTTTAATTCAGCATGAATTCATTATAAAAAGATTGAAAGTTGAATGTTCTTGATGGGTATTCTTGAATTGCTTTCGTTCTTGAATTTGGGTTTAGATTAAGGAGTTTCTTGTTAATAAAGTGTTGATTCTTTGAGTTGTTTAAGTTAGAGTTTTGTGTATATGTCTTGGGTATCTGATTATGAAGTGAATATGAGAAAAAGGATCGAGTTTAGTCGAATTTAGATCAGAAAATGAATTGGAAAGTTTGTCGGGTTTGTGTGAGGAGGGGCTGGCGCGATGCGCCCCCGTAGCGCCAAGAAGGCTGGGGCAGCGTGCAGTGTGCCATTTCGGAGCCCCAGTCACTTGGGTGCTGGCGCGGCGCACCAGGAACGCACCCGAGTCGTCTGCTTTGACCCATTTTTCATCGTATAGCCTGTCTAAGTCCTTCTAAAGTGTACTAACACTTCCTATTGATTCTAACTACTTTAAATGACTTCTAAAAACTTAGAAATCATTCATAAACTTGAATCATAACCTTGAATCCATAAATTCAAATTCAAGAAAAGTTAAGAGCCAAGTCTAGAAAGTTCATTGAGTCTTTTCGAGAAGTCTTTTGGAAATGTTTTAAACTTGTTTTAAGACTTGAGTTTGAGTTGAGTAAGAGTAAGAAATGAAGTTCAGTTTTTCAAAAGAGTATATGGGAACTAAGTATTCCCAAGAGGTGAAATGTTTTCACATTTAAATAAGAAAGGGAACACCAATTTCCAAGAGAGCTTTTAAGCTAAGTTTTGAGTAATTATCTCAAACTAAAGAAAGAAGTTTTGTTTTAAAAACATATGAGCTAAGTCTATTTTTGGGTTTAATATTGAGCACCGATATGGGGATGCGAATTCATAATAACTCAAGTCTCCATAAACCATGTAGCCATCATGGGTAGTAAAAGATCATACTTTTTAGATGATTCCTTAAGTGCTTTTTATCATAGACTAGTGGATCAACTTAGTTAAGGCGTTCTATATGAAGGCAAAGTATAGGACAGTTCTGGCAGCATGGGTAAGACGTTGTATCATCACTTAGGCTCATAGTGGTGTTTGTCGGTTAGAAAAACTCCCATAATATTGTATTACTTTATATGTAAACTGAGTTGTTATTGAATTTCTTTAACAAATTGAGTTGCTACTACTGTTTTAAATGCTTTGTCTAACTGCACCATTATTGTTGTGTACATTGCATTGAGTTGAGTTTTTCATGAGTTTAGTAAAGCCAAGGTAAGTGTTCCTTTCAGATTCCTTTCAAGCTTATGTTATGTTTAGTTTTCCCCTCGCATACTCGTTCATTCCATATACTGATGCCATTTGGCCTGCATCATTTTATGATGCAGACACAGGTAATCAAGATCAGCATCCAGGGCCCCATTGATCCAATTGAGCACTCAGAGTTAGTTGGTGAGCCTCCTCACTTCTGGAGGACCCCTTTTATTGCTTTTAGTAGTTTTAGTTCATTAGGATATCGTGGGTCTTGTCCCGACATCCATCTCAGTTGTTTAGAGGCTTCATAGACAGTCAAATGTTAGTTCTTGAGTTTTCTATCTCCAGTTTTATTGGTTGAGACTTGAATTGCTATTTTGGCTAAGTTTAATATTTCTTAAAGACATTTGCATGAGTATCATTTGAGACAATTTCTTGTGTTTAAGTCTTCCGCTGAGTAAGCAAGCCAGGACAAGGGTTCGCTTGGGGCCAGCAATGGTTCTTGAGTGCCGGCCACGTCCAGGGTGTAGGCTCGGGCGTGACACTGCGTTGGGGCGCTCTGAGTGGCACTGCGAGCCAGAGCCCAAACTTCAGACCCTGATGTGGGCGCTTTGAGTGGCGCGGTGCCCTACGCCTTTTCCCCATATTTTTCATGAATTTTCTTGTTAATTTTTCGAACCTAGTTCATCTAGATTCGAATACCCAACAAAAGTATACAAGAATTTACTAAAAAACAACCTCAAATCATAAGAAAATAACTTAAGAACTCCTCAACAACTAAAAAATCAAGAACCCAATAGAAACTTCAACAAAATCCATCAAGAACTCAATTACTTTACTTTCAAAAATGTAAATAAGCTGAAATAATTCATCATTGGAGCATGGGTGAACGAACCCAATGCTATGTGGTCTCACATACCTCGTAGGGATTAACCCTTGGCGAAATCCGCAAGCGAAACGTCAAGAACGATGATGAACCTTGGCTTTTCTCCTTTTTTCTCTTCTCCCAAAGCCCTAGCATAATTTTTAAAGCGTAAACTGAACAATATCAGTTTAGGCCCCAATTAATTTACTAAAAAAGAATTACACAAATTGGGTAGGGAAAAGACAAATATACCCCTTTAAAATCCGGTAAACTTTCCTTATCTTGACAGTCCAACTTCGAACGTGCATATCACCCTTATACAATCTCGAAAATTAGAAAACTTAGTGGCGTTGGAAAGATAATTCAAAGACCTTTCATTTAATATCTTATGGCACTCCTAACTCATCTTGTACCGAGAGTTATGATCGTTTGAAGTCAACCCAAAACTTATACCTAGCAAAACTTGCCAAACTTTCCGAATTTGATCTTTCCAAAAAAATAGATTTTCTTTCTAATTCGAGTTCTTTTAAATAGCGAGGTGTTACAATATCTCCCCCTTGGGAACATTCATCCTTAAATGAGATTACTCTTAGTAGGCTAAGGGTGTAACATACATTTATCTCAAACACCCAACAAGCAAATCTAACACATTCATTATATATATTAAAGTGTACAAAGAAGAGATTTAGTACCTTGATCTGGAATTTCTCTTGGCTCAAAGATACGTGTGTATCTTTTCTTCATATCCTCCTTAGCTTCCCAAGTAGCTTCCTTAACAAACTTATTTCTCCACAGAACTTTGACTGATGCTACCTTCTTGGTTCTCAACTTGAGAACCTGGAGGTCTAGAATTTGAACAAGAATCTCCTCATAAGACAAGCTATCCTTGATAACAATATCTTTGGTTGGTATAATCAGTGAAGGATCGCCTATAAACTTTTTCAACATGAAAATATGAAACACTGGATGAACTGTTGCTAACCCCTGCGTTAGCTCCAACTCATAAACTACATTACCAATCCTCTTGGATATTCTGTAAGGACCAATATACCTAGGACTAAGCTTCCCCTTTTTATAAAATCTCATAACACCCTTCATGGGTGAAATCTTCAAGTATACCCAATCATCTATTTCAAACTCTAAGTCCCTTCTCCTAACATCAGTGTAGGATTTATGACGACTTTGCGCTGTTTTCAACCTTTCTTGAATAATTTTCACTTTCTCTATAGCTTGATGAACTAAGTCTGGTCCTTTCAACCAAACTTCACTAACCTCAAACTATCCAATAGGAGATCTACAACGCCTCCCATAAAGAGCCTCATACAGAGCCATTTGGATGCTAGAGTGGTAACTATTATTATACGCAAAATCAATGAGAAGTAGGTGATCATCCCAATTACCCTTGAAATCAATCACACAAGACCTCAACATATCTTCTAAAGTCTGAATAGTGCATTCTGCTTGACCATCTGTCTGAGGATGAAAAGCAGTACATAAGTTCACCTTTGAACCCAAGACTTTCTGGAATGACTTCCAAAATTGTGCACCTCTATCTGAATTAATGGAAACTGGAACTTCATGAAGTCTTACTACTTCTTTAATGTATAACTTGGCATAATCCCTTGCTGAATGGGTAGTCTTTACCGGCAAAAAGTGGGTTGATTTTGTCATTCGATCCATAATAGCCCAAATAGAATCATGTTGCCTGTGAGACCGTGGCAAATCAGTAATGAAATCCATATTGATCATCTCCCACTTCCATTCCGGAGTTCTATATTCTGAGCCATACCATCGGGCCTTTGGTGCTCTACTTTAACTTGTTTACAATTCAGGCATTTAGCAAAGAACTCAGCAATACCTTTCCTTATACTATTCCACCAATATAATTCTCTCACATCATGATACATGATTAGTCCATAATTTGGACTAATTTAGGGCTTAATTCTAATAGATTTAGTGTCCTCAAATGCATATTTTGTCTCAATAACTGATATAAATCCTTGAATTTTAGGTATTTGAACTTAGGGACAAAGCATGAACACTATTAAGCAAAAAGGAACAAGGCAGCTAAAAGAATGAAGAAAATAAGGCATGAGGATCGCCTAAACCATTTGGCGAGTTGCCGAATGGCCTTGGTTTGGCCTAATCTTACAGTGTGCCAAGCCCTGAAGGAGAAAATCAAGTCGGAGATAGAAAGAAGCAGTTGACGAGTCACCGAACAATTATGTGATGCAGTGCTATATAACCTAAAGTTACAAAACTTGAATTTACTGAAGGCCAATGCATAAAGGCGATGAACCAGACAAAAAGGCGGATCGTCGAGTGGATCAGCAATCCCGACTAACTGCGCCGAGTGGACCTTCGCATCACACTTTTTGACAACTATAAATACTTATTTGAATTTTTAGTTTAAAAAAGCAGTTTATGAAATTTCAGAATTACTCAGTTGTAGAACTTAGTTTTTGGAGACATTTTTCCCTTAGCTTTGGAGATTTTGAAAATCCACATTTTGAAGAAATTGGAAGTGGGTATTGAAGATTCTTCATCTTAGACGTGTGTAAAGACCATACCAATTATATCCACTTGATGGAAACACTTTTAGGTATCAATTTCTCTATCTTTACTATGTCTAGCTAAAACCCTAATTCTTGGGGTGTGATTATGTGAATATGGGTTGAATTTACTGCTCGGTATTGCTAATTGATAGTTCATTTGCTGTAAAAAGGTGATTTTGTTTAGTGGTTGTATTTGAATTTAATGGGGTTTTAGTTGCAAATACAATTTAAATTTGTGTTTTTGGCTTGCTCGAGAGAGAGGTTTTAAAACCAAAACTACTGAATCGATGGTCTGTGGTTATTGGGTTGTCGTCGGTTCAGCTCAAGAGAGTGAATCCTAAGCCCTCTCCCACACATTCAGCTCGAGAGCGTGAATGGACTAAGGCGAAGGCTGTGCTTCATTGCTGCTTATTGGTGTTCGAGAGAAACCAATTTGATTCAGGGTCAATTGTTCGAGGGAAAGTTTACCCCCACTATAGTCTAACTTAGTTACCAATTTACAGTGATTTACTATCAATAGCAATTACCCGGTTGTTTACCTTAGCCCATAATCCTATCACATCCAAAGAATCCCATCTCCACATTTGTATTTTCGTTTTAAGTTGTCGTTTTAGTTGATAATTGATTACAAAACCCCCTTTTGACACTTGACACTTGTGTCACCCTTTAATTTATCATGTTTTTCTTCGTAAATGTTTATAGCTATAATTGACTTGAACACATTTATGCTTTTCTATTGATTCTCAATTACGAACCGCTCCCTTGGGACTCGACCCAACTCACTAGTTAGGTTATATTACTACTCACGATTGTTGGCACTTGAACTGGAAGTAGTGTCCTGATACGTGAAATCAATACATCTTGGTAGAACCCGGATGGATAAAATATCTGAGCTATAAGCTTCCTCCATGATCCTCTCTTGAAGTTCATCCACCCTTGGTACACACAATCTATATTGATACCTCAATACACCATCTCCCCCTTGTTCAAAAGCCATTAATTTTTGCTTATGAACATTTACCTTCAATTCAAACAAAATAGGATCTTGGTCTTGTTTCTCTTTCACTTCTGACACTAATGATGATTCAGCCCCATTCATCACCACTAATCCTCCTTTGGCGGATTCCATTAGTTGAACTCCTAATCTTGCAAGCCTGTGCACATCTTTTTCTAACTCTCTCTTTTCTTTCTCAACATGGGAGGTACTACCCATAGACAACTTTCTTAAGGCATCAACAACAACATTAGCCTTACTTGGGTGATATAAAATACTCATGTCATAATACTTGAGTAACTCTAACCACCTTCTCTATTTGAGATTAAGCTATTTCTGACTGAACACAAACTGAAGAATCTTGTGATTGGTAAAGATATCCACATGAACACCATAAAGATAGTGACTCCATAAGTTCAAAGCAAATACTATGGTAGGCAACTCTAGATCATGGGTTGGGTAATTCTTCTCATGAATTTTCAGATGTCTGGAGGCATACGCTATAACCTTACCATTATTCATTAACACACAACCCAATCCAACTCTAGACGCATCATAATATACCATATAGCCTTGCATTCCTTCTGGTAAGGTCAATACTGGGCAGTAGTCAACCTAGTTTTCAATTCCTAAAAACTTTTCTCACAAGCTTCAGACCATTGAAACTTCACTATTTTCTGAGTCAACTTATTCAATGGGGATGAAATAAATGAGAACTTCTCGACGAACCTTTTGTAATATCCAGCCAACCCCAAGAAACTCCTAACATCAGTTAAAGATGCGGGTCTAGGCCAATTCTGCACTACCTCTATTTTTTGAGTATCAACTCTAATCCCATCATCAGAAACAATGTGGCCTATGAATGCCACAGACTCAAGCCAAAATCACACTTAGAGAACTAAGCATACAACTCTCGATCCTTTAGAGTTTGGAGAACTATTATGAGATGGCTAGCATGATATTCCTCATTCCTCAAATAGATTAGAATGTCATCAATGAAAAAAATAACAAACATATCTAAATAAGGCTTGAATACTCTATTCATAAGGTCTATGAATGCTGTTGGAGCATTAGTTAAACCGAATGGCATGACTAGAAACTCATAATGACCATAACAGGTCCTGAATTCTCTGTTTGGAATATCACATTCCATTACTTTCAAATGATGGATCCTTGAAGTATCATCCACTTTCTGTCGATTTTCTCTTTGTCCAACTTGATTGGTCAAAGCTTGACTCAACATCCGGATAGCTTCCCAAAACTCAGCATTGGTGACCTATCCTTGGGGTTGCATCTCTGGTGCATTAGGTTCCCCTTGTTCAGGTGGTTCAACACTCCTCCTAATGGGATCTGACAGCTCTTCGTGGAGGCATGATCTGAAAGACACGCACAAGCACGAATTAGAAGAAGCTTTTTGGAGATAAACTCTATCGCACGAGATGTGTATGAACTAAGTGAGCTAGTTCCGAAATGTTGCAGCCTCCTAATTAAAGATGTGGCGTGCTTCACACTGATAACTATGACTCTACAGACGCGGCTTCATAGACTCCCTAGGACTCTTGAACTTTGTGTTCTGATACCAAGTTTGTCATGCCCTAAGCCTACACCCTGGGTGGGACTGGCACTGGAGAACCATTGCTGGCCCCAAGCAAACTCTTGGCCTGGCTTAACTCTTAGTGGAAGACTTTACTCTACAATAAAAAGTATTTAAATACAATCATAACTAAACTTTCTCAATGAATAACTTAGAATGTTTCAAAGATAAACATTCAGCTGGCCATAATGGCAACTCAAGTCTCAACATAACTAAATGGAAATTGAAAGACTCATGAACTAACAATAACTAACTGTCTATGAAGCCTCTAACCGCTGAGATGGACATCGGGAAAAGACCCATGACCACCTAATGAACTAGAATAAGTAAGCAATAAAAAGGGATCCTCCGGAAGCAAGGAGGCTCACCAATAATTCTGAAGCTTAACTGGATCAACGAAGTACTAGATGTTGATCCTAGTTACCTGTATCTGCATCATAAAAAGATGCAAACCAAAAGGCATCACTACATTGAATGTACGAGCATGCGAGGGGAACTCAAAAGCAAGACATAAGCTTAAAAGGAACTGAAGGAACATACTTGTTCTCAAATCAACTTAACTTATTTCAATATAAGCAATAATATAAATGCAGTATAAAGAAAAACTCGTAAAATATGTGTATAACAACTCTGTGTATTGAGATATATAATAGTAACTCAGTTTGTATGCAAGGATACAATTTAAGCTCTGTTTGTATATAAAAATACAAATAACTCTGTGTATATAAGAATACAAAATATCTCTGTGGGAGTTTCTCTAACCGACCACCATCACTTATGAGCTATATGATGATACAACATTTTGCCTCACGCTGCCAGGGCCGTCCTATACCTTGTCGGCTGTATAGAACCTAAATACTAAGTGGATTCCCTAGTCTATTTTAAAAAGCACTAAGGAATCATATAAAAAGTATCACCCTTTTCGACCCATGTTGGCTACACGGTTTATGGAGACCTTTAGTTATCTGAACTAAACTTGTCCCCAAATCGGTGCTCAATATTACTCCCAAAATGTAACTAGCTCATATGTTTAAAAACATAATTATTTCTGTGATTTGAGATAATTTCTCAAAAACTAGCCGAAAGACTCTCTTGGAAATCCGTGTTTCCTCTCGTGCATAAATGTGTAAATATTTACTCTTCACTGAAAAACTATCTCAAAGGCTCTTTTGGAAATCAGTGTTTCCTTTCTTGTTTAAATGTGAAAACATTTACTCTTTGGGAATACATAGTTCCCATATACCCTTTTGAAGAAAATGAACTTCATTTGTTACTCTTCTCAACTCAAAACTCAAGTCTTAAAATAAGTTTAAAGCATTTGCAAAAGGCTTCTTGTAAAGACTCTAAGAACTCTCTAGACTTGGCTATTAACTTTCCTTGAATTTGAATTTATGGATTAAAGGTTATGATTCATGTTTATGGATGATATCATGATGTTTAGACGTACCTTAGAGTGCAGAATTCAACTATAATTCATAGGTACGATTCAAGGAAACTCAAACGGAAAGAAGTAGGAAAGGGTAGAAGACCTGGCGACCCTAGCGTGTTGAGTTGCGCCGGGCACCAGAGCCTAAACTATAGAAACTCGGTTGGGGCTCTCTGATTGGTGAGGTGCCCCAAAGCCCAAACTTCAGACCCTGATGTGGGGTCCTCTTAGTAGCGCGTCGCCCTATCCCTTTTCCTTAATTTTTTGACGAATTTTCTTGTTCGTTTTTCGACCCTAATTCATCTAGATTTGATTGGTTCCTTCCCCAAACACTTAGATTCGAATACCCAACCAAAGTATACAAGAATTTACTCAAAAACAACTTCAAATCTCATGAAGCTAACTCAAGAACTCCTCAACAACTCAACAATCAAGAACCCAATAGAAACTTCAACAAAATCTAGCATGAACTAAATTACACTACTTTCAAAAACGTAAATATGCTAAAATAAATCATGATTGGGGCGTGGGTAAACAAACCCAATGCTATGTGATCTAACATACCTAGTACTGATTAACCCTTGGTGAAATCCGCAAGTGAAATTACTTTTGGATTCATTATTGTGTATATCATTGGCATTAGACAAAATTAGGTTGTTTCTTATATTATGGTTTACTTTATTGTTTTTGTATATTTCATGTTTATTATATACTCATACAATATTTGTATCTTCTCCTCAATTTGAAAAAAAATAAATTTAGTCGGGATCAACAATTGTGGATTTTGAAAGGTGCTTAATACCTTTCCTATGGAATCACCTGAACCCTTACCTAGAGTCTATTGGTTTTGTAGATATATTTTTTAAACGGAAAAGGGTCAAACAAACCATTATACTATTGGAAATAGTTTAAAGATACCCTTCGTTATACTTTGGGTCCAAATATACCCTTCCCGTTATATTTTGAGTCCAAATATACCCTTTTATTATACTCTTAATTTCAACAGAAAGAGACATGTTAAGCTTAAAATTAAATGAACCATCCCCATTTTAAATATCATATTTGTTTAACCCAGTATTCTAACCACCCGACCCAATCAAACTTACTATTTTTTCTTCTCTACATTGAAAAGCCTTTACCACCCCAACAAAGCTATGTAATTTATAATGGTGGCTCCCCTACTGCTGGTGTTTAATTTGGTTAGGCATTTCAAATTTCTTTGCTTACACCTAATGTTCAATTGTTTGCAATTCCACATTGATTTGCCTCTTTTATTAGGCTATCATTCAACCATTTATCGGTTATAATAGTGACAATTTCTCATTCCATTTCAGACGTCATCAAACGTTCATTGCCACTGGTGCTGCATTTCACTATAGCTGATTTCCTCATTGGATTTGCCGCGACCTTGGACAGGCCTCCGGTTATCCCTTCAGGAAAGGATCTACGCCTCGTACCATTGCTATTTTAATTGTTGGGTTTTGGATCCTTGATGTTGCTAAACAAATGCTACAGGTCGTGATTGGGTTGAGTTTCATATCATATTTAATTGTCAAAGAATTCTTGATTTTGCTAGCAGAAGGGAAAGCTTCTGTTTCTAGTCATGATGATGAATAAAATGGGTATATTTTTTATCATGTTGACTACAATTTTTGGTGTATTGATACGTCCAAACTTATACTTCAATTAAGAAGTATAAACGGTCGAAGTCAATTTATAGAACTCAACGTGAGTAGAGGTCGATCCCATAGAGAATTTCTTTACATAAATGATTTCACTGTCGAGTTCACCCAAATATTTTTGTTACTATTTCCTAAAGAGAAAGATTGCAGAAAGTAAAATGGGTTTAGTTGGTGAGTCCTCATAACTTCGAGGACAAACATGTTATTTCCTTATGTTGTTTCTTTATATTTTAGACTTTATATGGGCTGTGTCACAAGAGTTTTATTTAAGAGTTTGTAGTAGATGGTTTGAGATAAAAGTGTAGTAAAGACTTCCGCTTGCTTTATGAAAATATTTTCAATTTTATGGATTAAGTTTTTAAATTTCCATACTTTTCTATTATCTTATGTTATGGTATGCTAAGGTCTTGTATGAGACCCCTTCGGGGTCAAGTACGTCATGTTACGTCTAAGTCGTGCTATATAGTTTAGATCTAGTAGTTCCTTCTTCGAATGTGTGCCCTATGACTTTTCAGGGTATGGCTAATACAAGGACTAATGCTAGGAGGGATGAGGAAGATCTTGGAGAGCAAGAAGTTCCTCTCCAAGTTCCACCCTAAGCTCATACTGAAGCTTCAAATGACCCTCCAGTGGAGAACGTCACTCTTGCGGAGTTTAGGGCTTCTATGCAACTTTTGGCTCAAGCCTTGATGGTGCAAACCAATAGAGATGTTGTAGCTCCGAAAAACCCTATAATGGGAATGGCTGCTTCAAGAGTAAGGGAATTTTTGAGGATGAACCCTCTGGAGTTCTATGGTCCAAGGTAGAAGAGGATCCAAATGGGTTTATAGAAGAGGTCTACAAGGTACTTGCCATTATGGGAGTGACTTCGAGAGATAAAGCGGAGATAGCCACTTACCAATTGAAGGATGTTGTTCAAATATGGTATGAGCAATGGAAAGATGTTAGACCGATAGAAGCGGGCCCAACAAAATGGGAAGTGTTTAAGTCGGCTTTTCTTGATAGGTTCTTTCCTCGGAAGTTGAGGGAGGATAAGATGGAAGAGTTCATAAATCTTAAGCAAGGTAACATTAGTGTTAAGGAGTATGCTTTAAATTCACTATTTTGTCTAAGTATGCTCCATCTTTGGTAGAAAATCCAAGGGACTTGATGAATAGGTTCATGACGAGGGTGTCCGACATAGTAGAATAAGAATGTCGCGTGGCAATACTCCACAATGATATGGACATTTCACATCTCATAGTGTTTGTCCAACAAATAGAAGAGTCAAAGCTTAAGAAAAAGAATAGGGAAATTAAGAGAGCTACGTCCAATATGGGAGACTTTTATAATACTAAGTCTGATAGGCAAGGTAGGCCTAGGTCTAAACAAAAGTATTCCGGTAAAGATTATTCCAACACCCCTAGGTTTGACGAAGAGAAAGGTAGTGGCTCTCCATTGCCTAAGACTACTTGCTCCAAGTGTGGGAGAAGTCATTATGGTAAGTTCCTAGTCGGCATGGATGGTTTCTATGGGTGTGGGAAGAGTGGGCACAAAATGAGAGATTGTCCGGTTCTTAGGGCCAAAGGAAGAGAGGGAAAGAAAGTTGACTCTAGTGGTGTTGATGAGGAGCCCCAAAATAAGAATAGGTTCTATAACCTCCAAGCTAGGGATGATCAAGAGTGATCTTCATGTTGCTTCCGGTATGTAATAGCTTCTTAATTGATTGTTTATGCTTTGTTAGAAATTCGTAGAGGCTTGCTCCCAAGGTGGAGATAGTGTGCCTAGCTAGTAAGGTTATTGTGTGTTTATGTGTTGCCATGATTTCCTTATATGCATGTTCATGAAAATCTTAGGTCTTGGTAGAAATAACTTATGTGCATTCTTTTACCTCATGTTGTAGTGCTTTGAGCATGAGTTGCCTAATTAACTTCATGAGATGAGTTGTGAGCATGCTTTAGTTTGGGGTTGAAAGATTCCTCCTAGAATAAATGCTTTTTTAGAGTAAATTCCATTTAGGCTCCATGAGCGTGTGTTGATTATGTTATAGTTAGGAGATGGTAATTCCTCCTTGAAAATGAGTAAATTAAAGAATTTCATGCATAATGGATTTGTAGATGTAGTTCCTACTCCCTTATGTTTCATTGAGTTGTTTTAGATCTGAGTTGAAGTTTTCCTCTTTGGTGTGCATTTATATGTACTGCATGAAAGATGGGCTGCAGGTCTAGAATCGTTTCCTATAAGAAGTGTTTAGTAATGTCATTCGAGGATGAATATTCTCAAGGGGGAGATATTGTAATACCCCGTAAACTAGTAGACTAAACTAGATCCTTAAGCTAGGGTTCTAGAATTTCATATTGAGGATTAGAGTCGTAGATGAGGTTTCCCCTACTTAGAATGAGGGGTTTAGTGGTTAAACTTCAAGGCACATGTTATACCTCGTAGTATAGAAGACCACCTAGGGTTTGGTTGAGGGTAGCCAGGGTAAGTGCCAAGCCAAGGGGCCAAAGGCCTATGCGAAAGGCCAAGGCTGCCCAACCTTGGCCAAGCACTGCTCAAGGTTCACGACCACCTTTAAGACCAGTGTTCATGACCACGGTCCGTGAAGGGGCCGGTGAAACCCCCTTAGAATTGTTCGAGGCAAGGCCTTGAGGGCTAGCTACTGCCCCAAGACCACGACCATCACCATGACTCGTGGTCTTGACCACGGATCGTGGGAGGTCTCATTGTCATGCCTTAGCCTCATGGGAGGCATGACATGTTGGGGAGGCTACTGGTCAAGGGACCACGGGGACCACCACGGACCGTGGTGCCTTTGACAGGGCCGTCAAAGTGGGCTAGTCCTGGATGGGGTTGCCTAGTCGAGGGTCAAAATAGGAAATTCATATTTAGTTAGTAATAAATGGGGGTCATTTTATATGGGTTTTATACACCTATATATAGTATTTTAAGTCATTAACCACCCTAACTAAGTCATTTAGAATCAAAACCCCAAATCACTCCACTCTCAAATATTTCACTCTCTAGAAAACCTCCATTAAAGAAGAAGCTAGAGTTTGAAACTAAGGTCAAGAACAAAGGATCCATTGTTGAAGGATTGTGTTAGGGCTTTGATTAAAGGTATGTTTAGCGTATTCATCTATGGGTTCTTCCACCCATAGAGTCCCCTAGAAATCCCCCAAATTTGTGAAGAAGAACTCTAATCTAAGCTAGGGTTTCTTCCAAATTGTGGGTATAGTTGGGTATGATTCCAATAGGTTGGATAATACTTGTTTATGGTTAATTTAATGTTGATTCATGATAGTATGATGAATTTATATGAATTTCGTGGTTACCCTAGTCTAAATTGATGAATGTGAATATGATGGATCTTGACTTGTAAGGCTTAAGATTTATCTTGCATAATAAATTATGACTAAGAATCACCTAACAATGAAGAATGTGATTGAATGTCTTGTGACCTAGATATAAGTGATGATAGAATGAATTAGGGCTTTGAGAGTAAGGCTTGTAATCATGAATGTCGATTCACTAGAGTTTCGAGATAGAGTTAATGTGATGAATAAAAGTCTAATAGGTAGAATTATGGTGAAAGGCCTATACTCACCTAACCTACCTTATGAATTCTTGAAAGTATAAAGTGATGAGATCACTTTAACATGGATTGGTTGTCAAGGACATCCCTTCCATGATACATGAGTGTTAAGCAAGGCTTAATATTATAAATCTTGGGGTGCATGCTTGGCCTGAAGTGGATATTGACAATGAGAATGGAGGGTCATACAAGGTAGGGTCTGGGCTTCAGGTTGAAAGGAGAACCACACCTAGTTGATGTGAGGACTATCCAAGTAAAGGGGGAACTCTTACATAGTAGTGTTTGGGTTTTCCCAAAGTTAGGTCTCATGAGATGGAAGCCTTCACATAGTTGAGTGAAGGGTTGTAGTAGCAATCCCCATATCCTATGAACTAAGACATGATTGAAGAAGCATCTCACAGTGTTAAAAAGCATAATTGAACTAAGACTTACCTAATAAAGTAACTCATAGAGTTCAAAAGTAATAATGAACTTAGACATGATTAAAGTAGTATCTCATACGGTTCAACCTAAAACAGGACTAAGGTGTGCTTAAGAGAGTACCTCATAGTGTTCTAGAGTTAAAGAGAGAAACTAGGTTCCAAACCCAGAAGCAAGAGTATGAGAACATAAAGGTTATACTTAGTATGATTGGTAGTATGGGATGTCATTCATGCCTTGCACAAGTATGACTTAGGGTTAACCAAGAAAGTGTTTCTTATAAGTTGTATGTTGAGATAGGGTTGTGCCATAGTTTCCTTCCTTGTTAGTATTGACTTGAGGTGAGAGTTTCCCTTGGTCATGAAAGTTAAGATTAGTAACAAGATCCTAAGGTGATTAGTATGATGGCCAATAGTAGTGCTTAGTGTGGGTAGTAGTATGGGATGCTACTCATGCATTGCACAAAGTATAACTTGATGCTACTTAATAAAGCCTAAGACTTGTCCATGACATGAAAACCTAAGTCTTGACTATGAATGTGGACTATGCCCAAGAATGACCAAAAAGTGGTACTTAGCTTGGGTGGTATTATGGGATGCTATTCTTGCATTGTACAAGTATGCTTTGAGGTGGCTTGTGAAGTAGTTCTCTTGCAATATGAAAGACCAAAGGTTGAAGTATGTAAATATGAAAGTCTAAGTAGAGACTATGCTATGAACATGATGTATCTCCTATGCTCATTATTATGTCTTTTGTTGACTTGTGACTATATGATGCTTATGATGAAGATTATGCTATGATTATGTGATTATCTCTTATGATTATGTCTTATGTTGACTAACCATTTTGAGATGCTCTTATGATGTGATGCTAGCTTTCATACTTGGTACATTTTATACTAATGCATACTTTGCCTACATTATAATCATATATAAGCTTTCAGAGATTGAGTTCCTTTGGAGGCTAGGTTTCTAAGGAGCAAGAAAACTTAAAGATTTGGTATGTCCTCATAGCTTCGAGGACAAACCTGTTATTTCATTATGTCGTTTCTTTATGTTTTAGACTTTATATGGGCTGCGTCCCAATAATTTTATTCAAGAGTTTTTAGTAGATGGTTTGAGACAAAAGTGTAGTAAAGACTTCCCCTTGCTTTATGAAAATGTTTTCGATTGTATGGATTAAGTTTTTAAATTTTCTTACTTTTATATTATCTTATGTTATGGTATACCAAGGGATTATATGAGACCCCTTCGGGGTCAAGTACACCATGTTACGTCTAGGGTGTACCCTTGGGTCGTGACACTTTGACTCCATTTCATCAGGTTAATTCATCTTTTTCCCAACAATAATTTTTCTCTCGAACAAATGAAAAATACAGGCTACACTCTAATGTGTGCACTCACTAGAATACATGAATAACTAAAGATTAATTATAATTTGTAAATAGAAATCGCCTTCCACTCGTTTTACCGAATAACACTTAGATTTACATCATAGATCCCACAATCCTAGTTGTGGTATTTAGCCACTCATGATTTTACGTAAACTTACAGTATTATATAATGAAAACATGATAAAAAAGTACTTAGGAAAATATGCAAAATCGATAAGCACTTGATAATTCAAAACTGGAAATTTAACTTTGAAACTTGATTCAATGTTAATCGTCAAAAACTAAAGCTCGAAATATCTGAAACTTAGTCGCTCGTACAAGATAAGATGAGATAAAAACTAAAATTCCCTAATTAATTCAAATAAAGTGTCTAAAAAGAGTCCTACTCGAAGTAGGACGGATCTGTCGTGCATCTTCACGGATGCCACCACGGTCCATCAAGGGCTTCTCGGTTCTTGAAGCCCTTCGTGGTCTTTCCTTGCACCTCTCTAAACTTGGGTTCTCAATACCTGTCCACAGGAAAGTCACCACGGGCAACACCATGTCCCGTGAAAATGACCACGGTCCGTATAGGGGCCTGTGGTCTTCACTTGCACTTCTCCAAACTTGGGTCTTCAATGCATCTACACTGGAAAGTCACCACGGGCAACACCACAATTCCTGACAATGACCACGGTTCGTATAGGTGCCCATGGTCTTCACTTGGTCAACTCTCATCTTAACTCCTTGACGCCTGATCACTGGTGAAACTCCACGAGACTATTCATGATCAGCAGTGAAGACCACGACCCATGAGGCCGTTCATGGTTTTTACTTGCTTCAATTCTTCTGCATTTTCTTCTTTTCTTTCTTCTTTCATATCCACCTGCTTTACCTGTACACACATTGCCAAATACATCATATCCAGATAAATACACTTGATTCTAGTATTAATCATTAGTTTTCAAGCGTCAAATATGCCAAGATCTCGCGGCACATCAACACCCTCAACTTAGAACCATTACTTGTCCACAAGTGATGAGAAAATAATACACTCAGTCCTTAAACATTCAAACACTTTTGAAACTACGCAGCAACAATCTTAATCACAAATTTTATCCAAAACCATCAGTCTAACATGCAAGGATCAATATATGACATCCCATTACTCATAGTCGACCATGCTTACGCCCGTGTACGATCAACTAACACAATCTACTATCAAATGCAATCATTGTGTCCTCACACCAAATAAGTCCTTCACTCGTAATAATTGGGACTAAGTTGTACGCTCACACTCTCAAAGAACTTCTAACACTAACAACAAAAGACCATATGCTTGCCCTTGATTTATACGCTCTATATTTCAAACACCCGGAATATGATCATTGTAGGAATTTATCGGCTTGTAACATACGCTCAGGCTAGCGAATGGATATTTGGGTTTGTGAGTGACTGGTACCTTGGTTCTCCAAAGTTTCGTTTGCACACAACTCTTTCTGAGCGATTCCCTCTTTTACTTCAATTCAGTACATCCCAGCAACCATTATTTTTTTATTTTTTTTATTTTTGTTTGTTTTTGTTCTTTCAGCTAACTAGTTGAACTTTCTTTTTCACTTCTCCTTTCTGCTTGAGTTGCAATCACCCTTAACTTAGGTTTTTGGCCTGAAATGTGAAATCGTATCTCCGGAGACCCAAAGATATGATATTTAATGAGTAAGAATAAAATTGATTTTCAAGCTCAAATCGAGTTCAAGTGATAAACTTTTTATATGGTTGTTTTATATTTGCCTTTTTAATGGCTTAGCAAAAATGACCTACTTATCATTTCCTATTCGGTTATTCTTAGATTTAAGCAAGACTACTTGGGAAAGTTTAAGTCTCTGCTCCTAGCGTTAAACTTCAAGCAAACCTTACACACACATGACACAAGATTACAATTTCTAGTTTTTTAGTTCACCAATTTATTCATCTGACTAGCAATGTTCAATATGTAAGTACCTAAGATGTCATCTAAAGATCCTAACAATCAAATTTAAGATTAAGGGCCTCATTTCACAGGAAAATAGTTGTTGCACAGCCCAACACACAAATGTTTATCTTTTTATCAAAATCCAAAACCAACAATCATAATTTATCACGAAAAAAAAACACAAAGTCAACTTCCATTCATTCTAGCAGCTAAAAATGGCAGGTTGCTCACCACCCCCTCCCCAAAAAAAATACTTTTCCCTCAAAGTTAATGACGAAAAACAAAACATGGCTATGCGGATGGGGCCATACCTATGGCACACTAAGCGTCGGTAGCTGGATCAGCGTCGATACCCTTATCAATGGGTTCACTTTCAGAAACCAGCTCTGGGTCAGGCTGGCTACCACTAACCGGGAAATGTGATCTACTTCCAGAAGCCCCAACTAACACTGCATCTCGCTGTTATAGTGCAAGTGCTTCTTCTTCTCTTGTTTGGTTCTTTGATGCCTTGCAAACTTTCTGTTGTTGCCTTCTATCCTCTTTGGATAGGTCAACCGGAAGCTCCTCATCAGACTCTCCAGCGTTTTTCTTCCTATTACTGGATTTTGTTTTAGGGAGTTCCCCCATAGGTCGTCAAGGGACTGAGTGGTAGGTTCCTGACTAAGCAATTGCATCAAGGACTCTGGCATGATCGGAGTGGGAACCTGTACTAGCTTTACAGCCAGTTTAGCAACTTGAGCTCGCATTTCAGCCAATTGTGTCTTGAACTCTTCAGTACTGACTGACCCTGCAACTTGCAACCGATCCTGAACAAGGATCTCCAAACCATTTATCCTATCTTTTAAGATAGCCAGCTCCTTCCACGTCTCATCTTTAACCCTCTTTTCTGCAGCTAACACATCTCACTCTATTAGCTGGGGCATCGAGTATACAATTTGGTCAACTAAAGTCCTGGTTTGGCTTTGATCTGCAACAAATTTCTCAAGGAATAAAGTAGGAATAGTGACAAAAGTACCTGGAGCCTGTGAGGCTGAAGCTGGTTGTGGTAGTGCCTTTGTAGATGGCTGTGATGACTCCCCCTGCTCTGGCCCTCTATCCGCATGTGGTATGTCAATTTGTACATGAGGAACAACTACCAAAGAACCCACAACTCCAAATTTTGCACCAAAATGATGGTTAGCAACTTATTTGATTTTGGATCCCTGGGTGAGTCTGAATGCCTCACCCAATCTGTCAACTAGCTTGTTTGGGGGAATGTTTGCTTGTTGACATATTTTCCCTATCAGACATGGAAATAGAAGTCCACTCTTATTTAGTCCCCTGTGTCTCATTTCGGTCACTATGATCCGCCCCACATTTACTGGGTGACTAGCCATGAGGCAAGCTACCAAAAAAACTAGTAAGGGAGACAAGTTATTATCATTACCTGTAGGTCTCAATTGTGCACAAAAAGCAGCCTACTAAACGTTGACTGGAAAAGATAGTGAAGCTTTAGTGATGAGTATTGGCGTTCCTATAACCCAAGCTGCATTCTCCCCCTCTAATGCAATTTGCCTCATAATCCAGCGCAAGACCCACTCTTAAGAACTCTGAACCTCCATCTCAGTTTCACTGGTGACTGCATGATGTTTGCCCTCAAAAAGGATAATGGACACTGGTGTTGTGTATTTGGGCCATGCAATATCCTATTGATAGTAGCCTCATAGATATCTATAGATTTACCCCGAACTGTAATTGAGTTGAGTGGACCCCATATACTGGTAATGTCCTTCTGCCCCCGTTTAGTTATCTCAGTTTCTACAGCAAAATTCAACAATGTGGCTGCATAAGACATATAAAACTCTCTGGCCAGGTGGCTAGAATATTTTCCAGGTGCATTGTTCATCCAGTCAAATTGATGTAACTGAAATATCCGATAAATGTCGGGGACTGATTTGATATAAGCCACGACCACTCTGGTCTCAGGCATGATTGGTCTATTCTTGAAGCCGCCATTCTTTTTCACAATTCCATTATTAAAGAAGTCCTCAGACCTGTCCACATTCCACATAGAACGAAAATAGTTAATCAGATGTTGTCTCGCTGCGGGATCAACTTCATGGATGTTAACATATTGGACCATGATTTCATCGATGGTGATCTCTTCATCCTCTCCTACAACACCTGCCTCTTCCTATGCTCCAGTTTCAGCTTTTGTGTTTCCTATATGTGGAGGTGTGGTTGTATCCTCCTGAGAGTTTCTAGCAGAATCGGCACTCCCTTGCGAACCCTTATCAGACTGGCTACCTGAACCATCATCAGCCTTTCTACCGGATTCCTTACCGCTATCGGAACTACTACCTCCCTTTTTAGACTGGGAGGAGTGTTCTGGAGAATTTCCCTCATGGTGTGGGATCTAGTAGTTTGAGGTGGTTGGTCCTCAATGGTGGTATTTATTTGAACCTCCGAACTACTAGACTACGAAGTGTTATATCCTTCAAATTGAGAAGTTGTAGGTGAGGAATGTGGGGCTGCGTTCTTTCTTGGGGGAGCTATAGTACCAGAAAAATCAAGAACCGATTAGTATGCAAATCAGTAAAATGACACACTATCGGGTACTCAAACTTCCCATGTGTAATTACAATGTGACGTCTTGCCTTAAGAAAGCCGTCACCTAATCTATCATTGGTAAGGGCCACGGAATGGAATTACAAAATAGAAAATAAAAGTACATATTTTTTTATACGGGTACAAAGACGGGACGTGGTGGGTACCAAGGTCCGTGAAGGCTCTCGTGAATACAAGTTGGTGATTTGACTGTGTGGGACAACTCACTGGAATGGATCACGGACGGATTCACAGTCTGTGGAGTGAATCACGGTCTGTGAAGACCATCGTGATCCTACCAAATGTACCCTTCTTTTACCTAGTATGGTCCACAAGGGGTTTCACGACCTGTATTTGATCCCATGGTCTATGAAGTCCATCGTGGACTTACACTTGGCCCTTTTCCAGTGCTCCTCTCCTTCCAACAACAACATATGCCCAATTTCACCCTATCAAAAGTTACGAGACCTATTAGCACACGAGTCCAACCAATCTACCATATTTATCAATCGCCATGTGAATCAAACACAATCTATATCTCACTATGATCATAGCCACATACCCAAGAGAATAATCATGCAATTTCAACAATGTAGCGCTAATTTATCGGCATAACACTCATACATATACAATTTATACTTACAAATATGACTCAAACATACACACATATAATCATTCACACTAATTACGCCAGAATTCATCAAACCCATAACTCTCAACAACCAAATTCACCCAATTTAAACGAACCCACAACAATTCAATATCAACAAAGACAGTTAATCACATAATCATGGTAAATTCAACTACATGAAAGTAAAACTAACTTGTTTTTAGATAAGATCAAACTTATAACAAGTTTTATAGAAACGTACTTCGAATTTAGAGTAAAATTACTGCAAAAAAAAGAGATGATGAACTTGACTTCAATATCTTGACAAAATAGAACTAGGGTTTTGATTATCTATTGAATTTAGCACTTATGGATGATGAAAAACCATTTAATAGCTTTAGGAACCGTTATGGATGAGAGTGAAGAGGAAGAAACCGACCCTTGACGCTTTAAGAACTATATAAAACGTTTAAAAATCAATTTCTCTATGCTCGCGGGTCAGTTCGGGTTATTGCACTGTTGGGTTATGTACGACGGCCCGTGAAGGGCTCCACGGTCCGCAGAGACGTGCATGGACATGACCTGGTTAGGGAAAACTTACTTGAGGTTCACGAGAGGCTAGACGATTCGTACAAGTCTTGACGGACCGTGAACCCTCTCGTAAAAGTTTTCTTGCAATTTCCAGTGGCCCTCATTTGAAGTTGGTGTTTGTGACGGGCCGTGAAGTTGCCTGTGAAGGGCACTACGACTCGTGGGACTGCCCTAGAAGGGGTTCTTACACTAGTTCTGCAATTGGTAGTGCAAATCTTTCGTGCACGCCGTAAAACCTAGTGACTCTATAAAATAAAGAAGAAAAATGATAAAATATAAACTACCTATTACAATTATAGTCTTGGATTACCTCCGCAGCACACAATTTAACGTTGCGGCGCAACGCATGTTACTTGATTACTCAGACTTCATCAAGTTTACATTCCTCCACTATTTTCATTTCTTCAGGAACACCCAAGTATGCCTTGATTCGCTGACCATTGGCCTTGAACCTCTCACCCTTGTCATTCTCAAGCTCAATAGCACCCGACTAGAACACATGAGTTACCTTAAAAGGCCTAGACCATTTGGATCTCAGCTTCCCAGAAAACAGATGAAGTCGGGAGTTGAAAAGCACCACCAAATCACCAGGAATGAAGGTTCTTTTCTCGATATGCTTATCATGATACCGCTTCATCCTCTCCTTGTAAAGTTCATAAATCTCATACGCTCTCAACCTGAGCTCATCCATCTCATTCATCTGATCCAGTTTCAGGTTTGCCATTACATTCCAACTCAGATTCAGCTTCATGAAAGCTCAGAGTGCCTTATGCTCAAGCACAACCGGCAAATGACATGCCTTTCCAAACACCAATTGATATGAAGACATACCAATAGGCATCTTGAAAGCTAACCGATATGCCCATAGAGCATCATCTGACTTCCTAGCCCAATCTGTCCCGTTTGCATTCACTATTTTAACCAGAATAGCCTTTATTTCCCTATTTGATACCTCCACTTGGCTACTGGTCTGCAGGTGATAAGGTGTTTCCACCTTGGGTTGTTTAACCCCATATTTGGCCATAAGAGCATTGAATACCTTGTTGCAAAAATGGGAACCGCCATCACTGATAGTAGCTCTATGTGTGCCAAACCTTGAGAAGATATTCTTCTTAAGAAAGCCAACACCACTTATGCCATCATTCTCAGGCAGAGCAACTACCTCAACCCATTTGGACACATAGTCCACTACCACCAATATATTCTTCTACCTATATGAGCTCACAAATGGGCCCATGAAATCTACTCCCCACACATCAAATAATTCCACCTCCAGAATAGGTGTCATGGGTAGCTCGTGGCGTCGAGAGATGGCTCATTACCGCTGGCACACATCATAACTCCTTAATATATCCATTGCATCTTGATGAATTGTAGGTCATTAGTACCCACTCTAAAGTACCTTGTGGGCTGTCCGAGCATCGCCATGATGGCCACCCACATGAGAGGAGTGACAGGCCTCTAGAATATGCAACATCTCAGCTTCAGGGATGCATCACCTGATGATATTATCAGCACACACCCTATACAAATAGGGCTCATCCCAAAAAATCTTACCCAGATCATGCAGGAACCTCTTCCTTTGTTGAAATGTCAGCCCCTCAGGCATCAAGTCACTAACAAGAAAGTTAGCAAAGTCAGCAAACCAAGGAATAAGATCTAGAGTTGCAAATAATACCGGCTCATCCAGGAACGAACCATGCTCAACTTCCTCTTTCTTTTCAGCATCCAACCTAGACATGAGATCAGCCACCTGGTTTTCACAACCTCTCTTATCCTTAACCTCAAAATCAAACTACTTAAGAAGCAACACCCATCTGATCAACCTTGGCTTGGCATCTTTCATTGACATGAGATATCTTAGAGCTGCATGATCCTTGTGGAATATCACTCTAGTACTGAGCAAATAGGCCCTGAATTTCTCAAAGTCCTAAACCACAACCAGTAGTTCATGTCCAGTGACTGTGTAGTTTCACTGTGCTCCATTTAATGACTTGCTAGCATAGTAGATCGGATGGAACATCTTTTTGCGCTTCTTCCCCAACATAACTCCTAAGGCAGTACCACTAGCATCGCACATTACCTCAAATGGTTTAGCCTAATCTGGGCCAATAATCACTGGTCCAGAAATCAGCTTCTTCTTCAGGCATTCAAAGGCTTTTAGGCATGCTTCATCAAAATAAAATTTCACCTCCTTCTCCAAAATCTTGCACAAGGGATGTTCAATTTTTGAGAAGTCCTTGTTGAAACGCCTATAAAATCTGGAATGTCTTAAAAAACATTGAATACCCTTCACACAGATAGGTGGAGGCAACTTTTCAATCACTTCAATTTTGGGCTTGTCTACCTCTAGTCCCTTTTGCGACACCTTGTGACCAAGGACTATGCCTTTCTTGACCATGAAATGGCATTTCTCCCAGTTCAAAACTAAATTGTCCTCCTCGCAGCTTTGTAAAGCCCTGCTAAGATTGAACAAATAGTCATCAAAAGTATCACCTACCACTGAAAAGTCATCCATGAATACCTCCATAGTGTCCTCTATCATGTCTGAGAAGATGGACATCATACACCTCTGGAAAGTTGTTGGTGCATTACATAATGCAAATGGCATGTGTTGCGCCCAAATAGCACATGCAAGTGTACGTGGTCGTACAAGTATTAACATGGCTCTTATAAAGAGTCGGGTATCGTACCCACAAAGACTTACGATTAGAAAACTCGATTGTTCCAATATTTTTAGATAAGAACATGTTTTATCAAGATTTCAAGAGTGATTTATTTTGTAGTCTAAAAGTTAAACAGAATTAAACAAACGCGATTCAATTTTAAGGGTTTCAAACAATGATTGGGTAAAGTCCAGGGCAGCAACTCTTATCAGGATTCAAATTAACCATAATTATTAAGAAACAATCATGCTCCTTATGCCCCATGTTCTATCCTCTTATTCCTTTCCCGAGTTCAATTCGGACAATATATTTATTTCAATGGTGATTAGGCACAAAATACAAAAACAAGAACATAAGAAAGATTCATATAATAATCAATATTAACCCAATCAAAACTCAATAGAGTACAATCATCTTGTAGCCACAGCCCTAGAACTAGGGTATTTAGGTACTCATAACAAAAGATTTGATCAAGCAATGTTTAATAAGCATAAAGAGATCAAAAGTAAAGGAGATTATGAAAGAATCCTAAAAAATGATGAAAACGCTCTCCAAGTTGTCGTTATTCAAAACCCAGAAAAAGAATGTTTTAATAAAATAAAATATTAACCTATTTATACTAAAACTGAAACTGCCAAATCTGGCAACTAGGAGCGCGACGCGGAGGTATGTCTGTGATTCGATTCGTGAGAAAACAATCTTCTCTGCGATGCGGCTGCTACACGGAGGGTTCTGCCTCAGTTTGACTTTCACGACCAAATTTAAAAATCCCTCCCCGCAATGCGGAGAGGACACAGAATTCTCTACCTAGAAATTATTTCTCGAGCCAAAATGCACTTCCTCTCTGCGACGCGGAGAGGACACAGATATGCCTTAGAATTTATTTCTTCCTTGCTTCATTTAGACTCGGATCTTTTTTGTTCCCGATTATCCATTTTCGTGCTCGTTTTTCCAATTAAGCTTGCCTACACAACCAATCATGTTGGTTAGCTCATAAACAACCAAAAGACTCAATACGACTATAAATAAACACACATTGAATTCAAACTTAGCTTTGGGCATTATTAGATTTCTAGGCATATAAATATGCCTAAGATCACTACCCCCTACTTAGATCTTTGTTCGTCCTCGAACAACTTACGAACTACTCCTAAACCTAGACTCTTTACTATGGTATTTGTGCATCCACCACTTTCTTCCAAGGATCTGTATCCAGTTAACACAAGAATGATTTCATTCAAAATATGCATGACTCCTGTAATTGACTTGACAACTTTTAGCACCCAACACATTCAACAACATGTGCACCATTACATATCACCTATATTTCATACAATAAGTGCCCCTCACTCCAAAGAATAGTCCACACACTCAACTTAGCAAATTGAATATACATTTAAGGACTTTGCAAACAAGTTACACTCTCACTCAACAAAAACATCTTACATGCATGCATTGAGAACCATAAGCTTGCCCATTATGTACATCTCCACTAATGAAGTGTGTTATGCTCAAAATTAAATAGCAATTGTTCCAGTTGTATTGTAGGATTGAGGTAAGGGAGGATTCATTTAGATGAAATTAGTGACTTATCCTTCCTAATGCACAAGATTTAATTTCCTTCTTACATTCACAATTATTTATTTTCTTCAGCCCCCTTTTTCTTCATAGATTTCCACTAATATTACCAACCTTGACTTCAAGAACTCTCTCGAGTTAAGGTACACATTGCCCTTGTAAGGGCCAGGGCCATCATTAAGGTATTCTTAAAGTTAGCCACCTTCTACTTAGGCTTTTAACCTTAGTCAAAGTGCACAATGTCCTAAGGACCAAGGCCAATCTTAGATTTAAACTCATGGGGAATCATTTTACTACCTCTTTTCTCTCTTCCCCAACAGACAAAACATTTCCACCCTATTTAGTCTTTCCGCCGTTTTAATTTTTCCTCCTAACTCAGTGCATAAGGGATTTGGGATCAAAATTAATGGTATCAATAAAAGGGATTCGGCTTACTTTCGTGGGTTGGAACAAAATCAAGGCTAAAAAGGCTTAATTGGGCTATACTAGGGATATTATTACTGAAAAGGCTAATATTCAAGACAATTCAAAGAAAGCCTATTATCATCTTCTAAACACAACACCACTTTTATTTTGTTTCAATAACATGTCGGGCAAGTTCTAGACTCAAATGCATTACATGGATAACACAAAAACTCACTACTCATGGTACAAGTTCTACTCAAGAATGGATCAATCACATCACACAATCAGTTCATACACAAGGTACAATTTAAGCTTAGGTTGCAATCATTCAAGTCAAATACAGAAAGTTCAACTGCATTCATATATCCACTTCAAATCATGCTTTCATACATTTTCCTTTCGGAATTTCAGCTTCAGTACACACCAACCTAAGACTTAATGATGAAATTGTCTTTAAGACGGTCGTCATCCATCTATCATTGGGCAACATGACTCAACTACGATTGCTGACTCAATCCTAAAAAGATAAAATATTTTTGTATTTTGCACGGTTCAAAGGAACGTCCTTGGCCAAAGAACCAAAAACAACCTGCAAGAAACCCAAAATAAAACAAAAAAATACAAAACAGACTCTAACAATGTTCAACAATAATAAAAATATATACAGACCAGGTATGATATTCACCCCTCACCCCACAATTATACATTAGCACTGTCCCCAGTGCTTTACAAAAAATGGAAAAATTCAAGAGGTAAGATGAAAACACTCCCTGATCAATCCTCCATCGCATCACCCCCTTCGACCTCATCACTGTCCTGCGCAGGATCTACCTCTTCATCCGAGTCGGACTCTACATCCAAGCTAGTACTCAAGAGATCCTTATCGGTCAGAATGTCATCATCGATTGGCTTAGCAAATGCAGGACCAATGCCAAGTAGGGCCTTGGCGTGGGCATTCAACGGATAACGTCTCTCAACATCTCCCAACTGCTTATTAGTGGAAGCCAGACAACCATTCAGGTGGTGCAGCATCACGAGGCCATATATCCTAGACATAATCAGCTCATCCCTCATATGACACTCGATAGTGGTGAGAATTGGCCCAAACTCAGTGTCAGGCCCCTTGGTCCTCATGATATCCACGGGTGCTGGAATAACTGTGCCATGTAATCCATGTTCTCTTCCGAAACACATGCATCACAACACATTCTGGTAATAAGGCCACCAAAAGCGTACCTGTGCCCCTTATGAACCTAGGCCTTGCGTATCGACAATTTCAGGACAACTTGGATATTCAACTCTGTAGCTATCATCAATGGATAGACCAAGAAAATCTTGTCCCGGGTAATATATGTGTAGTGGAGACCCAGTATCAAGCAATTCATGACAAACTTCAGCCAAACTCGCGCCTTCCGAAGCATGTGAGCATAGGGAAGAGATTGGTGATATCTCTTCCCGTTATGCTTGGTGCATTTGACCATGGACAGTAGACCGCACAGTGTATGTCTAATGGCCTGGTTCGGAGGGCGTATGTTCAGCCCTGTAAGCACTAGAGGATCAGTGTCCTCTGGTGTACCCAATATATTATTGATACCTGCGGGAGTGATAAACACATTAACTCCCCGCACAGTCATAAAGTGAGATCTTGCGTTCGGCTCCCAGTTGGCGTAAAACTAGCGTACCATGTAAAAGTTGCACTCTCCCAGCTCTAGAAAGATAAACTCCATACGTAAATCATGAATACGCCTTAGCATTTGTGGGAACTTCCATGCCAAGCTGTCCCTGTCAATGCACACGTCAGAAAAATACCTCGCTTTCGTGTGCTTCTTCAACCACACTTTGTCTTCCGTAACTACAACTTTCACCCCAAACCACCTGGTTTGGCCCCTGGAAACTATGGGTGTGGGTGGTACATTACCTCCACTCTGAGCACTCTTCCTCTGGCTCGAAGTGGCAACTTCCTTACCTGGTCTTTAGGCGCTTGACATAATTTCCTACAAACAGAATATAGTTCAACCCACACAACAACACATCATTGATAAAAATAAGTGGTGTGCAGACACCACCCCACACTTATTTCAATATAATCTTCAGCCTAGGTACTCAGACTTCCCACAGGCGTACACACATACATAAACATCAAAACAAAAACTCAACCTAAAAATGAATATTTAGACCCACACGACACTTTAGAAATACATGGCCTTAATCCACAAACAAACCTGCAAGCTTTACAAATGCATGCTCAACTACACATAGCCATCATGATGGAAACGACATTAGTAAACCAAAAAACTCTTCAATAATCTGAATAAGATGTTCGACCCCCCCTCCCCCTTTCAAAGATGTAACAAAACTCCCACACTAACAATTAGAAGTAATTTCTACTCAGACTTCGAAATACCGGATAAGCACTACAAAGTTTCCACAATTAGAACCAAATTATTGCCCTATTCCTCTAGCCAAACATGTGCAATAAATCCCCCACATTCATGCAAAACCCAAAACCTGACCGATACCAAACCGCAACAATAAATTATAGATGATTTCTACTCAAGAATTCGAAAACACCCAATGTAACATAACACACACCACTCTCAAAATGGCCATTATATACCAAACATCACACACAATCACACTAACTGTGACACATTATGCTTGTTATGCCACCTCTTGAATCTTGAATTGAAAAGCAACACCAATTGACTAGGCTCAAAGGTGCGTGACACAATATGCTTGTCATGCCACCTCTTGGTCTTCTTTTATCAAGCTTCACATTTCATAGGCATAGAGCATGAATTCTTATAACTCATGAAGCTGCGTTATCCTCTTCTTTCCAGCTAATTCAGCATCCAAATTCAACTTTTTGATTGCCCAATATGCCTTGTGTTCCAATTTAGCTGGGAGGTGACATGCTTTTCCAAACACCATTCAATAAGGAGAAGTCCCTATCGGTGTCTTGTACGGAGTCTGGTATGCCCACAAAGCATGATCTAGCTTGTCAGCCCAATCTTTCCTTTGGGCATTCACAGTCTTTTGGAGGATTTGCTTGACTTCTCAATTAGACGCTTCCACCTGCCCACTAGTCTGGGGATGATATGTTGTAGCTACCTTGTGTCTTACCCCATATTTAGCCAACAAATTGCGCATTAAACTATTAATAAAGAGCGTACCTCCATCACTGATCATGGCCCTTGGAGTTCCAAACTTGGTGAAGATGTGTTTCCGGATGAATTTCACTACCACGTATGCATCATTGGATGGTAATGCAACTACCTCCACCCTCTTGGACACGTAGTCCACTGCCACTAGGATGTATTGATTACCACGAGATGATAGGAATGGTCCCATGAAGTCTATCCCCCAGACGTCAAAGATCTCAACTTCCAGTAAATTGCTAAATGGCATCTCATGCCTTCTAGAAATGGTGCCCGTTCTTTGACACTGATCTCAACCCTTCACAAACATAGCAGCATCTTTAAAAAGAGTAGGCCAAAAGAAGCCAGATTGCAATACCTTATGTGCAGTGCGTTCACCCCCGTGGTGTCCACCATATGGTGAAGAGTGACAACTCTCCCACACTTGCACTGCTTCTTGTTCAGCTACACACCTTCGCACCATTTGATCAAGTCCCTACTTGAATAAAAAAGGCTCATCCCATATATAGAAGTGTGCATCATACTTCAGCCTCTGCTTTTGATGTGTGGATGCCACAGGTGGAAATAAACCACTCACATGAAAATTAACAATGTCGGCATACAAAGGCACTTGAGCAAGGTCCAAGGCAAGCAATTTCTCATCGGGAAACTCTTCATGAATTTTCCCCTCATTCTTCACATGAGATGAGTCCTACAATCTGGAAAGATCATCAGCTATTTGGTACTCAGTTCCGTTCCTATATTTTATCTCTAGATCAAACTCTTGCAATAGAAGAATCCATCTAATTAGCCTCGGCTTGGCTCCTTCTTATTAAACAAATACCGAATTGTGGCATGATCAGTTTACACTACAACCTTGGTTCCTACCAAGTATGACCTGAACTTATGAAATGCAAACACTAATGTCATCATCTCTTTCTCAATGACACTATAATTTGATTGAGCTGCATCAAGTGTCTTGCTAGCATAGTAGATGGAATGAAACATCTTATCTTTTCACTGCCCAAGCACTGCCCCAACAGCTATATCACTGGCATCACACATAAGCTCGAATGGAAGCTCCCATATTGGAGCAATCAGAATAGGTGCTTGTATCAATTTCTTCTTCAACAGCTCAAATGCCTGCAAACACTTTTCATCAAATACAAACTTTATCTCTTTCTCTAACAGGCTGCACATGGGTCTTGGAGTCATAGAGAAGTCCTTGATGAATCTCCAGTAGAACCCAACATGTCCCAGAAAACTTCTAACTCCCTTCACTGTGATAGGTGGTGGAAACTTCTCAATAACCTCCACTTTGGGTTTGTCAACTTCCAGTACATTCTTGGAGATTTTGTGCCCCAACACAATTCCCTCTCGAACTAGAAAGTGACACTTCTCCCAATTCAACAACAAATGTGTTTCTTCACACCTAGCAAGGACCCTGTCAAGATTAGTCAAACAAAGTTCAAAAGACTCACCAAACACCGAGAAGTTATCAATGAACACTTCAACAAAATCCTCCACTATATCACGGAAGATTTCCATCATGCATCTCTGAAATGTCGCCGGTGGATTGTATAATCCGAATTACATGCGCTTGAACGTATAAGTGCCATATGGACAAGTGAAGGTAGTCTTCTCCTGATCCTCTAGTACAATAACAATCTAATAATACCCTAAGTAGCCATCTAGAAAGCAGTACTATTCCTGACCTTCCAATCTATCCAACATCTGATCAAAAAAAGGCACCGGGTAATGTTCCTTTCTAGTGGCATCATTCAACTTTCTATAGTCCATGCAGATATGCCACCTAGTTATTGTCCTTGTGGGGATCAATTCATTCTTCTCATTAGTTACCACAGTCATTCCTCCCTTCTTGGGCATACAATGTTATGGACTTACGCATTTACTATCTGATATGGGGTACACGATCCCTGCATCTAACCACTTGATCACCTCTTTTCTCACCACATCCTTCATCATTGGATTTAGTCTCTGTTGATATTGTGCACTCGGCTTATACCCTTCCTCAATGTAGATTTCATGCATGCACAACGCGGGACTAATTCCATGGATGTCATAAATTTGCCAACCCAAGGCTGCTTTTCTCTTTCTCAAGATGATTAATGTTGCTTGATGAGTCCACAAATTGGACTCATTTAGGGCTATATTTTAATAGAAATTGTGCCCTCAAATGCTTATTTTATCTTTATATCTAATGAAAACCCTTAAGTTTCAGGTGTTTGAAGTTTGAAGAAAAGAATGGACATTACGTCGCAAAAAAGAACAAAAAGGCTGAAAAGAATGTAGAAATGAAGGCCTAAGGATCTCCGAGTCCACTTGGCGAGTCGCCGAAAGGTCTTTCTTTGCCTTTTGTTTTAGTGTGCTGAGCCCTAAAGGAAGGGATCAAGTCGGCAGAAAAAGAAGCAGTCGGCGCATCACCAAGAAGTTTCGCAAAATAGTACCATGTCTCCCAATTACCCAGAGCACGACGATGCTGAAGGCTGGTGCAAGATGGCGATGAACTACACCAAAAGGCGAATCGCCGAGTTGAATGGTTATTCCGACTAACGACACCGAATGATCCGCTGCAATAGAAATCTGTGAAAACTATAAATACTAGTCAGAGTTGTAGTTTTAAGAGTAAAAAAATTATTATAATTTTCATATAGAATAGTACTTTTGATATTTTTGCTCTAAGTTTGAGAGAGTTTTGAAGAATTGAAGATCCAAAGGGTTTCATCTTCAAGGTTTTGGACTTGGGTCTTTTGGATTCTTCACTCTTGACCTGGTTTGAGACTTAAATATTCATACCCATTTGAATGCAAGCTCATTTTGGTATAAATTTCTATCTCTTTAGCATGTCTAGCTAAAACACCAATTCTTGGGGTATGATTTTTTGAATATGGGTTAGATCAGTTCTTGGGTCTTGCTTGTTGGTGGTTTATTTACTGTTTTGATGTGATTTCCTTTAGTAGTTGTGGTGGAACTTAATGAAATTGTAGTTGCAAATATGATTTCACCTTTGTGTTTTCGACCTGCTCGAGAGAGAGGACGTAAAACTAACACTACTAAATTGATAGCGGTGTGAGTGGGTCGACATGAGGTTCAACTCGAGAGAGTGAACCCTAGTCCCATATCCAAACACTCAACTCGAGAGAGTGAGTGGATTAAGGCAGAGGTTGTGCTTTATGCGACAAGTGGCTGTCCGACAGGAACCCACTTGAAACCGGGTAAGTTGCTCAAGAGAGAGCTTATCCCCTATAAAGTCTAGCCTAGTCACAAATATTCAATAGATTCACTACCAAAAGCATGTACCCAATGATTTTGTCTATCCCGTATTCCTATCACATCCCAAGAATCCCGTCTCCATATTAGTATCTTTCTTTCTTTTCACTGTTTTTGTTTACTTGTTACAAACCCCCATTGTTAATTGACACTTTTGTGTCACCCCTTTAAATTTAATATGTGTTTATTCGAAAATATTTTTAGCTACGAATAATTAGAACTTAATTTTATTTTTCTATTAATTCTCAAAATCACTCCTTGTGGGAATGATCCCAACCCTTGGTTGGGTTATTATACTATTGTACGATCGTAGACACTTGCATTGGAAGTTGTGTCTTGATTCCGCAAACATCAAACTGGCGGTGCTGCCGGGGAGTGGTTTTACTTGAGAATTTTTAGTTAAGTAAATTTTTTGTTCCTATTAGTTATAGTCTACTTACTTTATTGTTTTAGTATAGGTTTCCTTGTGTTGATATTGTTAGGAATAAATTGAAGATGGATGATGGACATGGTATCAAATTGGCTGAGTCAGACCAAGAAGTTGAGAGGGACTTCACGTTGACCGCACTGGTAACTCAATTGAACAATTTGTCCACCAAAATAATAGAGGTGGAAACCTAGTGCAATCACTAAGGGAGGTATATACCTCCTCATGAGCGAAACAACGCTACAGACAATGAGAGTATACGTGTCAAGGATACTCTGCTACTCATTCTCCAAAAGATCACTGAGTAAGATAGAGTGCTGGAAAAGATAAAGGAGTGAATTAAAGAGTTAAATTAGATGGTTGGCTCTCACTCCAAATCTATTCAACTGCTCGAGAACCTCGTGACTTATGAGCTACCTCATCTCTACTCAACTAAGCAAGAGGGGTCACCTAGTGGTGCTAAAGTCGACCCAAAAAATAGGATGTGAATGAGGAGATGCGTCGTGCCACGACGTTAACTAAGGCGCTTCTTTGGAGGTAACCCAAGCTTTTAAATGTTTTAGTTTAGTTTTATAAATAATGGTGTGCTAGTGGTGCAGGTTTAAATTCTGAAAGTGTTGGGAAAATCCATATTGGAGAGTAAAAGGTTAGTCGGTGGATCGTCGAAATGGTTGGCATGCTTGATGAAGACCGCCGTTTGGACCCTCACTTTGATTGAAGGTCCTGTAAAACTCAACGAGCAAAGTGACCACTCGGCGTGTCGCCGAGTGGATTGGCGAGTGTGACTAATGTCACTGAATGGGGGCGAACTGGACGGTTTATAATGACCAAAAGACTTCGAATTTGAAATTCTCCACTTTCCCTCGCTTTTAAACTTCACAAACTCACACCAAGTTAGTATTTTCAATACTCCTGCTTTCTATTTAGTATTTTAGTTGTTGATTTGTTCTCGGAGTTGGATTTCTTTACCACCTAGCTTTTCAATTGCGTTTAATCGGCATAAAAAGTTAGCTTTCCAAACCCCGAGTTTATTTTAATGAAGTTTGTACTCATTTTCTATGATCGTATTATATTGATGTGTGATGGGCCTCTCTACTAGGATTAGAATAATCACATGCCTATTTCAATTTGAAAATTTTGCACGTAGTGTTTTGATCATCAAATCCCCATATTTGTTGTGATTATAATTGAATGAAATCTCATTATGTTGTGCTTGCATGTTGTTTTGATTGTTTGGGTGAAGTCGTAGTAGCCCACGCTTGTGCTAAATGTTGAATATTTGTTCAATGATAGAGCGGGTGACACCACTCATAAGAGCAAATATCGCCAAATGGCCAAACGCGACAAATCCGGGAGAAATCTGAGTATCCCGAGGTGATAGGAAGTATGGGTCTCATTTGAATTTCATTTGTGCATGTTTTGATTTTGTTTTTGAGGATTGCAGGATTGAATTCGAGAAAGTGGATTGAAAATGGGCATGTTGAGTCATTCGGCGAGCTGAGTCGAGCTCACTGAACTACTCGGCGGTTCGCCTATTTCCTTCATCTCACCTTTTAGTGTCGCATCAAATTTGTAGTTTGAGTTTGTAACTTTTGGCGAGAGGCCTGAGTTCGCCGAAGGCACTCGGTGAATCGCCGAAAGAACTCTTGATCGCACTTTGCTGATACCCCTGAAAACCTTACGCATTGTAACTTTTGGCGGACAAATCCTTGATCACCGAAAGTAGTCGGCGATTCACCAAAAGTCCTTCCTATAGCCAACTTGACTTAATTGTTTAGCCAACCCCATCGACGAGCTTGACTTAGCTCACCAAAGAGGTTCGGTGACTCACCGACTGGATCGACGAGTTTGTCTAAAGAGAAATTTTATGTGCTGTCATTTGACCTTCTCTGAATTCTTTTGCAGATATAGTACGTACAAATATAACCGAACCACCACAACAAAAGGCAAAGGCCATTTCAATAAATGAAGAAGGATCAAACCCTCCAAAGAGGAGAGTGGATAACCTCCAACCGGGAGACAAAGGCAAGAGAAGGAAGCATATAGCGAAGAAAGGAGTAGCTATTGAGGCCCAAATTGAGTAGTTTGATCTTGAAGATGATCAACCCTTAATTCAATGACAGAATAGGCTCCAAGATAGACCTCAACCCACATCCACCAGGGTTTCATCAGCTGCAGCTCCTCCAACAACAGATTCAGTGCCATCTCAGGCACCTCCAATCAACCCTGCACTCCCTATAGTTCCTCCATTGGGGTTGTTAAATAGATTAAAAGGTGATGGTTTATAGACCATCATAGAGGAGAAGTTACTATCTATGGAGGTTCTGGAAGACAAACATCCTGATATGCTTGAAACTCTTCGATACCATGGATTTGAGCAGTTCACACGGCCCTAAGGCCCTTACATTCCTTCCTGGGTAAGAGAGTTTTACACTGCTTATGGGGAGTTGGTACCGAAGAACAAGAAGAAGGCAAGTACATTTTGACCGATGAAGTCGGTCATGGTCAGAGGTAAGGAAGTGAAATGTCACAGTGAGCACATTAATGTTGTATTGGGTAGACCGCTACACTCTGTATTTCCTTACGAGGGGTTGCCGATTGTCTAGTCCCTGGATGATTGGAAGGGTTGGTTGGCTCTAATGATTTCTCACATCACCCCGAGGTGGATGGATGCAGGAGCTCCTATCGAGAAGAGGGACATGAACTTCACCTACAAGTTCTAGTTTGGCTTCATCAGCAACACTATTATGCCATACCAGAACGAGTCTATTATGCGCCATCCTAAGGCATTTTTCCTTGGTTCTATCATGTGCAGGAGGCGGATCTATCTGGGACTGCTGATGTCACAGGAGATGGCCATGAGAGCCAAACACAAGCTGACGTCTCTGTCTTTTCCAGTCCTGGTCATTGAGTTATGCCGGCAAGCTCGAGTACCTCATGATACTATGAGAGATGTTGAGGTCACCCCGTCTTCCTCCATCGATATCCAACGTATCGAGGCCCATTTCACACCAGAGGAGGTTGACACAAGAAGAACAGCTCCAACAGATACTTCTCCAGAGGTCAATGTTGACTCACTACCAGTAGAGGCATCTTCACCTACTCCGGCCTCTGAGCCCTCAGGTATACCCGTTCCTTCTTCCTCTTCTTCATAGGTCCCAGGTGCTTCTTCTTCCTCCCAGCCTGCCAGGATTACTCAGACCATGATCTTGAAGATATGATAGCTGGCCTATTCAGCGGATGCGAGAGCGACTCTATTGGAGAGATCTATTTCAGGGATGATCGATAGTGCTATCTTCGCTGCACTGACCACCTTAGGACCTTTGTTGATGATCTTGCTACTACAGTCACTGCTTGTGAGAAAAGACAGAGAGACACCCAAGGTTTTGGCTTTGAAAATCGAAGTGGTAGAGTTGAAGAAGGACGTAGACTATCTTAAGTCTACTAACTTTACTTCACTGCTAAAGGTTGCTGATGACAGTGATGCTCCTGAGACTTTAAGGATTCCTTCAGCTACCACCGGAGATGTGCAGAGAGGTAGCACATCATATGCAGAGTCAGATGCAGAGACCGATGAGGAGTTGATAACAGTACATGCTGAGAAGACACAGGAGAGCAGAGATGAGGGCATATTTAGAGACTTGCCAGATCTTAAAGAGATGGTTGTACAGCCGGTGATCTAGACATTGCCGACTATGACATCCACAGCGGCTCCTAGTGGATCTGGCATTGCTATTCCATTTGAGGCTACTCCGGGCATTGATGCCCATATACAGACTGCTACACCAGCATCCGAGACCCTAACAGAGAGAAAGACTGCATAGACAGGACTTTTCTTTACGTCCCTCTCTGTTTTATTATATTTTTACTTTTGGATACTTTGATTTGTATTTGAGGACAAATACTTTTTAATTGTGGTGGGGTGAGGCCCAAACCTTTTTTGTTGATAGTTCTGTTTTGTGTATATATTTGGGTTGTTCTACTTTAAAATTGTGGTTTATCTGTTTTTGTGAATGTTTGAGCTTATGGCTCCTTTTATTTTAAAATTGCAAACTGATTTTGACCCTTCCGAATTTTTTTGCCACCTCTCGTGTGTTGAATATGGCTGTTCTTTTGCAAAATTTGAGTCTTGGTTCTGATCAATACCAATGACTTGAATAGTACTCTCAATCGAACGAACATGAATGCGCAGATACGATGAGGCCAAATGAAGTTGCATAGACAATATGTGAACTCTTTGCATATCATTACAACTAGCCTAGTATCGAATTGAGTCTCTTGTGATGATCATTGCACACTAACGAAAGTGTGGAGTCTTGTTTTATTGTAGTGTCAATGCCTAGTGTGATGAACTTACTTTGAAACATGCATGATAGATCCTAGAATTTTCCCTGTTGGTCCGATCGACTAAGCAAGGCTATCTCTTGATATGATCTTAGGCAACTTCAAAGAGTGTGAGCCCATTTGACATATGCCTCTTTTGTGACCAACCTTGTGAGTGTGTGAACCTCTCTTGAACACCCCTTGAGCCTTACCTTTCTTTGGAAGAAACTTGATGCAAAGGTAACCTTTCTTTACCCATTACCCATAATCCTCATGAAGGTTTGGTTAGTTGAGTAGCCCCAAGTTAGGCCAAAAGCCTAAGTTGGGGGTGTGGTCAAAAGAAAGGGTAATTCAAGAAGTGCAATAAAGTCATTCTTACCCATGGTTTTTAAAAAAATGGAATCCCTCCACACAAAAATAAAGAGGAAAGAAAGAAAAAAAAGAAAAAAATTAAAAAGAAGTGAAAGAAAGTTGTGAAATAAAGTACAAAAGAAATGGGGTTTGCAAACAATCCATGGAAAGTGACTAATACGATGACTTATGAGCACTAAAATGAATGATGAAAGAAGAGGAAAGGAAGTGTTATGAGTACCACATTTCATGAGGATGTAAGTCACTGAGCCTAAATGACCATACCTTTGCACTCAGCCCCATTACAAGCCTTGAAAAGACCTTTTTGATCTTGAGTGAGCTGAAAAAATGTTGATTGAAAAATACGATCAAACCTATGGGTGAAAGCATGCATTGTGTTCTTCTTTATGAGATTGAGCGTTGCATGTGATTCCAGAACTTTAAATTACAAACCATTGTGTGTGAATATGGAATCATTCCTTGTGTGAGGGCATTTGAACACTTTGCTTGAGCTTGAACTTGCATTTGAAGCAAGTCTTCTGAGAATCAAATTCTTTGATATTGGTGAGTCACAACTTTAATCTTTGGGTACACATTTGATCTTTGCGTAAGTAACCTGAGTCTTGTTGTGTGCATTCACGATTGAGTTTTGTGTAGCACTGTTCGAGACCTCCTTTTTGAACGACTGAGCTTGAGTTGTTGTAGAAAAAATAACTGGTAAGGTTTTATTTTCACCCAAGAATACATACATGACGTGGACTGACAATGCTTTTAACTCCAGTTGGGGTGCTTCTTCAATGGAGTGTTTGGGTGGAGGACCCAACACCCTATTTAAAGGCACCCATCGATCTCCTGATGTACCTACAAGTGCCACATCGAGAAATTGCACTATTTCCTACGCCTCAACATCCCAATAGATATCATCTCCTACCAACACTCGCTCTAACGGGTCCTTGGATACAATATATCGAGCCTCTGCCTCAAGATCTATCATAGTTAATGCAGACAACTCTTCATATACAACTGATAGCTTTAATGCCTTGTACACATCGAACACTTCCACTTTATCATGTGCCAGCATAGTGAGTTGCCCAGCTGCTATATCTATCATAGTATGCCCTGTAGGCAAGAAAGGTCTCACCAAGATGAATGGGACCTCAGGATCTGGCTCAATATTCAGCACGACAAAGTTTACTGGGAATTTCAATGATCCCACTTGCACTAAGACATCCTCTACAACATCCTCATGCCTTGCAACAGATATATCAGCCAACTGTAAGATAATGGTAGTAGTTTTAGGACTACCCAACTCCAATTTTTTATTCAATGAAGTTGGCATCAAGTTTATACTAGCTCCTAGATCACACATTCCTCGCGCATGAAGGCTCTTCCCTATAGTGATCTGAATCGTAAAGCTACCCGGATCTTTTAGTTTGGTGGGCAACTTATTTTGGATTCGGGAGCTGCACTCTTTAGGAAGCGTAAAAGTCTCATATTCATTCAACCTCCTTTTGTTTGCCACAATGTCTTTCACATATTTCGCATACCTGGGTATACCCTGCAAAACATCTCCCAATGGCAAGTTAATGTGAACTTGTTTCAAAAGAGAGAGAAACTTACCAAAACATTCATCCTCCTTATGTTTCTTAAACTTTTGAGGGAATGGAGGAGGTGGTTTCACTATTAGTTGCACTCTTTCTTCTTGTGCAACAACCTCAATCTTCTTGGGTTCACTCTCTTTACTCACAGTGTCAGTGTTTGTTTTCTTTAGAGCTAACTGGTGACTCCATGATTTGGACTCATTTAGGGCTATAATTTTATAGAATTAGTGTCCTCAAATGCATATTTTGTCTCAATATCTGATGAAAATCTTTAAGTTTCAGGTATTTGGAGTTTAAGGCAAAGCATGGACACTATTTTGCAAGAAGGAACAAGGCGGCTGAAAAGAACGAAGGAATGAAGGCCTGAAGATCACCGAGCCCAGTTGGCGAGTCGCCGATCGGCCTGGAGATCGCCTTTTGTTCCAGTGTGCTGAGCCCTGAAATAAAAGGTCAAGTTGGCGATGAAATGGAGCAGTCGGCGTGTCTCCGAACAGTTTTGCAAAGCAGTACTATATCTCCCAACGACTCAAAATACGAAGAGGCTAAAGGCTAGAGCAGGAAGGCGATGAAATCGATGAAACAACGGATCACCGAATTTGTGCCGAATGATGTAATTTGCCCAATGATAGAAAGGGTGACATCATTCTTAATGGCAAAGGTCATCAATTGGCCAAATTTGGCTAAACCGAGAGAAGTTTGAGTATCCCGGGGCACTGGGTGTTATGGGTCTGACTTTAAATTGGCTAGTGCTTGGTTTGATTTTGTTTTCAGCGGTTGCAGAGTTGTATTCAAGAAAATGGGTTGAAAGTAGGCACATTGGGTCGTTTGGCGAGCTGAGTTGAGCTAGCCGAACCACTCGGCACTTCGCCGAAAGTCTCCATATCATCTTTAATTTTATGCTTAATGTGTTGTTGGGTTCTGTAACTTTCGGCGAGATGCCTGAGGTCACGAAAGGCACTCGGTGACTCACCGAAAGTCTTTTTGATCGCCCTTTGTCTGCACCCATTTAGTCTTATTGCACTGTAACTTTCGGTGGGCTAGCCGTTGTTCGCCAAAAGATATCGACAATTACCCGAAAGGCCCTTCCCATTGCCGACTTGCCAAGAATTTTGAGCCAACCCTTTCGGCGAACCCGATCTAGCTCGCCAAAGCGATTCGGCGATTCGGCGACTCGCCGACGGGTTTGGCGAGTCTGTCTGCAACTGATTTTCTGTGCTTTTGTTTGAATATTTTCTAACTTTTCTTGATGCTTTACAGCCATGGCTAGACCGAAAGTTGTTGGAAGAAATATGCCAGCCCAGAAAAGAGCACGGGATATCACAATAAATGAAGGGGGGTCAAATACCCCCAAGAAGGGAAGACAAGAACCTCCACCTGGAGATAAAGGCAAGGACAAGATCCCATTTTGGACAAGGAGAATACTATCCAAGGCCCCTATATTCCTTCATGAGCCCGGGGATTCTGCAGAGTTGTGCATGTCTTTCTGGCGGACTTAGACTAAACAGACAATGGTGAATCAGGCACTATTTTTCCCCATGAGGTGACCCCGGGCAGTGATGCCCAGGCTCAGGGTGAGGCATTGGGCAATAATGTCCAGACAGACGGAGTGGCTGTGTAGACATGACTCCCTTTTTACCTCCCTCTCTGTTTTGCTTTATTTCACCTGTTGGATAATTTTATTTGCATTTGAGGACAAATGTTTTTATTTGTGGTGGGGTGAGGCCCACCTTTTGTATGAATATTGATGTTCGTGTTTTGTTGATATATTTGGGTCATCGTGTTTTTATACTGCTTTTCGTGGCTGTTTGAGCTTGTGGTTCCTTGATTTTAAATTTAAAATGATTTTGACACTTCCGAAAAATTTTAAATTTTTGCCACCTCCTATACGTGTGAAATGTGGCTGTTCTTTAGCAAATTTGAGTCTGGGTTTTGATCAATACCGATGACTCAAAGAGTTCTCATAATCAAATGAACAGAAATGTGCGGCTACGATGAGACCAGGTGAAGTACATAGTCAATATATGAACTATTTGCATCTCGTTGTGACTAGCCAATTATCAAATTGATTATCTTGTGATGATATTTGCATACTAGCAAAAGTGTGAAGTCTTGTTTGACTTTAGTGTCGATGCCTTGTGTGATGAGCTTACTATGAACCACCCATGACAACACCTAGAATTTTCCCCGTTAGTCTGGTTGACTAAGTAATGGTATCTTTTGATATGATCTTAGGCAACTTCGAAGAGTGTGAGCCAATTTGACATATACCTCTTTTGTGGCCTACCTTGTGAGTGTGTGTGAACCTCTTTTGAACACCCCTTGAGCCTTACCTTTCTTTGGAAGAAACTTGATGAAAACAATGACCTTTCTTTATCCATCACCCATAATCCTCATAAAGTTGTGGTTTGTTTGAATAGCCAACTTAGGTCAAAAGACGAAGTTGGGGGTCCCTTCTACCCATGATTTTGTGAAAAATGGAAACCCCTTCATTCAAAAAAAAAAGTTGTGGAATAAAGTTATGAAAGTATAAAGAAAATTAGGGTTTCCAACTATCCATGGTTAGTGAATAATAGGACTACTTGTGAGCATAAATGAGAATGATGAAAGAAGATGAAAGGGAGTGTTATTCAACCTTTGTTTCATGAGTACTATAGCAGTGAAATTATGCATTGTGTTCATCTTTGTAAGTGTGAGTGTTGCATTTGATTTTGAAGCTCTTAAATTGTGAACCATTGTGTGTGAATATGGAATCATTCTTTGTGTGAGGGCATTTGAACACTTTGGTTGAGCTTGAACTTGCATTTGAAGCAAGTATTGTGAGCACGAGATTCATTGATAATGGTGAGTCACAACTTGAATCTTTGAGTGCACAATTGACCTTTGCATAAGTAAATTGAGTCTTGTTGCGTGCATTCATGATTGAGTCTTGTGTAGCACTGTTCGAGACACTCTTTTTGAATGACTAAACTAGAGTTTGCTTGAGGACAAGCAAAAGTTTAAGTTGGGGGTGTTGATGAGTCCACGATTTGGACTCATTTAGGGATATATTTTGATATAATTAGTGTACTCAAATGCATATTTTGTCTGAATATATTATGAAAAGCCTTAAGGTTCAGGTATTTGGAGTTTAAGGCAAAGCATGGACACTACTTGGCAAGACGGAACAAGGCGGCTGAAAAGAACGAAGAAATGAAGGCCTGAAGATCGCCGAGCCTAGTTGGTGAGACGTCGATCGGCCTGGAGATCGCCTTTTGTTCCAGTGCGCTTAGCCCTGAAGGAAAAGGTCAAGTTGGCAATGAAATGGAGCAGTCGGTGTGTTGCCGAATAGTTCCGTGAAGCAGTACTATATCACCCAACGACTCAAAATGCAAAGAGGCTAAAGGCTAAAGCAGGAAGGCGATGAAATCGACCAAACGGCGGATCACCGAATGTATGGGCGATCCCGACTAACTTCGCCGAAGGATCCTTCACAACACATTTTTAAACACTATAAATATTTTTTTATACTTCTAGATTAGTATCATATCACTATTATTATTAGAACTTTTTACAGTTTTTGAGAGAGTCTAAGTTTTATAGGGTTTTGGAGACTTTTCTCTAAGACCTTGAAGATTCAAAGGGTTTCAACTCCAAGAAATTGAACTTAGGTCTCGAAGATTCTTCATTCTTGACGTGTTTTATGACTTAATCCTTCATACCCAGTTGATGGAAATTTATATTGGTATAAATGTTTATCTCTTTTACATGTCTAGCTAAAACCCCAACTATTGGGGTGTGATTTTGTGAATATAGGTTAAAATATTTGTTGGGACTTTCTTGTTGATGGTTTATTTGTTGTTTAAATGTGATTTAGTTTAGTAGTTGTGCATGAACTTAATGGATTTGTAGTGACAAATACAATTTCATCGTAGTGTTTTCGGCTTGCTCGAGAGACATGTCGTAAAACTAAGACTACTAAATTGATAGCCGGTGGTGTTGGGTCAACATGGTTTTAGCTCGAGATAGTGAATCCTGGTCCTTCTCCCACACATTTAGCTCGAGAGAGTGAATGGGCGAAGGCGGAGACTGTGCTTAAAGCGGCAACTCGGTGTTCGAGAGAAGCCGAGTCGATTCGAGGGAAAGTTGCTCGAGAGAGAATTTACCCCCACTATAGTCTAGCCTAGTCACAAGTACTCAACAATTTACTATCAAAAGCATGTACCCGACAATTTAGTTTATCCTGTATTCCTATCACATCCCAAGAATCCCGTCTCTCTATCTAGTTTTCGTATATTTTCGTTGTTTGTAGTTCTTAATTAATACAAAAACCCCCATTGATAATTGACGCTTGCGTCAACCCCTTCAGATTTATTATATTTATATTCGATAATGTCTATAGCAATGACTAGTTAGAACTAAATTTTGATTTTTCTATTAATTCTCAAAACCACTCCCTTGGGACTCGACCCCAACCCTTGGTTGGGTTACTTTACTATTGTACGATCGTAGACACTCGAATTGGAAGATGTGTCTTGATTACGCAAACATCACCAACTCCTCCAACTGCAAACCACTGCATGTACCTACAATATTTAATTTCTTGGGATTTGGATCAGTGTTTCCAGGTAATCCTCCTTGAGGTCATGAATTTTGAGCACTTGCAAACTTCCCAAACTTCTTCTCCATGTTTTTGAGTAGCTAATTGGTTGTTTCTCAAATCTGTAGCTATCTGGGCTTGATCAACTATAGTTTTCTTAAGTATTTCCTTCACACTCATATTACTTGGTTGATTGTTTGCCTTCTTATTGGGCTTCTCCCTTTGGACCTGTTGTTGATATCCCTGTGCATTTCCCTGGGGTCTATATTGATTTTGGCCTTGGGCCTGATTTTGATTACCTCCCCATGAGAAATTCGGATGGTTACGCCAACTAGGATTAAAAGAATTTCCATAATTTTGTTGGCCTTCTCCTCGTTGTGTATTCCCTACAAAATTGATAGAATTCGGGTTTCCACCACATACCTCTGCACTATGATCACCACTTCCGAAAATTTCACACCAAGTAGGTGGTTGTTGGACTACATTCACCTGAGCAGGCTGTTGTCCCAATGATGTCTCTTACTGGGGAGGCACCCAATTGGTTAAATGAGAAGCATGATGACTCAATCAGGACTTGGACTGAACTGAAGGAGGGCTTCCAGGAACGATTCTTTCCGCAATCAAAAGAGCTGTAGATAAAAGATGAGATAAGTTCCCACAAGAAGTTACCATGAGAAGCGATGCATGACACCTGGTGGAGATTCAGCCAAAAGCTGAAGAAGTGTCCAAACCTTAGTCTCACTAAGAGACATCCTAAACAAGCTTTTTATAGATCTTTGAATTATGTTACATTATTGAAGTGGGTGTTCATCATATTTTGCATCGCAGCAATCTGTGCAGTTAAGGCAGTCACTACAGCTATTTCCAGCATATCTGCAGTTTTTTGTATCACTAGTTTCACCCCTCCTGCGTTCCATTCGGGGTTACCCTGTGAGTTCTTGTTCAGCAAGGTGAATAGTTCAGCATAAGTCTTCTCGAACGGTTGACCACCTATAGCTGAATCAAATAAAATTTTGGTGCTAGGCTCCAATCCTTCAATGAAGGTATGGACTAACACCTCGTTAGATTAATGATGATGTGGACAGCTCATCAATATTGATTTAAACCTGTCCCAAGCTTGGTACAAGTTCTCTCGTCCTTTATGCCTAAAACATAGGATGTCGCTAATCAACTTAGCTGTTTTACCATATGGGAAAAATCTTATGAGGAATTTATTTGCAAGATCATCCCAGGAGGTTATAGAGTTAGTGGGTAAAGAGTTTAACCATCTCTTTGCTTCGCCAAGCAGAGAAAAGGGGAATAAAGTGAGCCTCACATAATCCTCGTTTACCCCAGTTGGAGTGTAAGTATCACTGATCTCGAGGAAGTTTTGAATGTGAACTATTTGATCCTCGTGTGACATACCAGTGAACTGACCATTAGTGTGCAATAGTTGCACCATTCTCTGCTTCAGTTCAAACCTTCCACCAGCTGCAGGTTTTTGAATGCATGAAGTCACATTGGTGGTACGCGGGATTGTCACATCTCTTACCTTCATCTCATCCATTACTGTAGGTTCCTCTTGCTCAACTGTTGCTACTGGAGATGTTGGTTCACTAGCAACAAAAGGGACTGGGTAAGTTAGTCTTCATTGCTTTTTCCGGTAGTGAACAAATATTTCCGGTTCAGATAGAGTCTCTACCAATCCTTGATCGTCGTCCAGTTGGGAATTTCAGTACAACCTGCAACAATGAATTGCTAAGATCAAGTTTTCAACACTTGCTTTTTAACTTCAGAAATCAGAAAAATCAAATAATTCCTAATTCTAAAGTCCCCGACAGCGACGTCAAAAACTTGTTGAGCCCAAATCGTACACGCAAGTGTACGTGGTCTTTCAAGTATTAAAGTGGCTATTATAAAGAACTGTGTATCATACCCACAGAGACTTACAATTAAAAAACTCGATTGTTGATGTAACACCCCGTATCCTAGATAGACCAAAATGCAGACTTTGAGAAGTTGCAGGTGCAACCCACGGTTGCCATCCACGGACCGTAGGTCAGACCACGGCCCGTGCTGGTGGTCCGTGGTTCACCACTGAAACCCCTCCCAAAACCAGCTCAGAAAAATCGGCTAAGTCTCGACCCACGGATAGACCCACGGTCCGTAGGTCAGACCACGGTCCGTGGTCTGTGTCCGTAGATCAAGACCTCATTTACCCAGCCTCTGACATGAACTACGGTCGACCAGCATGGACCTTCTTTCGATCCACGGTCCGTAGGTCAGACCGTAGGTAAGGGTCAATAGCCAGTTCGCTAAAAATAGTTTATGGGTCAACTTCAGATAGTCATAACTTTTAGCACAAAACGAATTATGTGTACCATGACCTATTATATGATAGATAATTGAATCCTCTTTCCAACGCCACCGAGTTTGCTAAAATATGACCTCCGAGTAAAACGTTATTCTCGTTTTAGTGAAGCCTTGTCGGGCAGACTCGATCGACGACTCCAATCGACGGACCGTCAATTGATTGACGGTCCGTAGATACAATCCGTCAGTCACTCCGACAGCAATTAAATCAGGGGTATTTTGATCTTTTCCTATTTCATTTAACCCCTAAGATACATCGTTTAGACCCTAAATCATGAGATTTTAGTCAGTTTAAGCCTAGAAACATAACTAGAACTTACCTAAGTTAAACCATTAATCAAACTTAGAAGAATTACAACGCTAAGAGGAGAAAAGAAGTCAAGAACCCTAGTTCAAGGACGCAGCGAGGTTACATCAGTTCCAGCCCAGAAATCGAAGGATTTCTCCGTGGAATTCGTCACCAGGTATGTGGGATTTCACTAGTGGGTTCCTTTCGCCCATTAGGTCCCTAGAATTCAGTCAGATTCTTGATTCCATGATTATAAATAGACCTAGGGTTTCTAGAATTACAGCAGATCATCATGAATTAGTTATTAACATGTTCCAAATCAGATTATCATGTTTGTACTCAGTTTATTGCATGAATTTCAGAACCCTATATATGTATTTCTTTAGTTCTTGAATTACACATGCTAGGTCAGATATTTCAGTATTCAGTTATACATGCCTCAGTTTATGAATGCATCATTATCAGATTAATTGTTGCATTCTCAGTTTTGCATGTTCAGTTCGAGCTATCCAGTATTTA
>JAJONZ010004859.1:0-86996 GCA_029582445.1 Solanum paucissectum
GAGATACTGCAAGACAGAAGATCAAGTGGCTGATATCTTTACCAAGGCATTCGGCAAATAAAACTTCATCAAGAATAGATTGAAGTTAGGGATGCACAAGATCACCTGATTCCACAGAGATACTGCAAGACAGAAGATCAAGTGGCTGATATCTTTACCAAGGCATTCGGCAAATAAAACTTCATCAAGAATAGATTGAAGTTAGGGATGCACAAGATCACCTGATTCCACAGAGATACTGCAAGACAGAAGATCAAGTGGCTGATATCTTTACCAAGGCATTCGGCAAATAAAACTTCATCAAGAATAGATTGAAGTTAGGGATGCACAAGATCACCTGATTCCACAGAGATACTGCAAGACAGAAGATCAAGTGGCTGATATCTTTACCAAGGCATTCGGCAAATAAAACTTCATCAAGAATAGATTGAAGTTAGGGATGCACAAGATCACCTGATTCCACAGAGATACTGCAAGACAGAAGATCAAGTGGCTGATATCTTTACCAAGGCATTCGGCAAATAAAACTTCATCAAGAATAGATTGAAGTTAGGGATGCACAAGATCACCTGATTCCACAACTAGTTTGCATGAAATCTCTCCTTTGACTATGCTAGGGAGGGCAGGTGTCTATGCTTGTTACATTTCTTAATGTTTGTGAACTCACATATCGTACCTTACTGCAGGTACACACTCATGGCATGTTGGCTAAAGGGAATATTTTAACATAATAGGCAGGGCTATCTATAGAGAGGGACCTGGTACCCAGAAGGTTAGTATCACTTTTTGCTACACCGTTTTTGTCCACGGTCACTGCCACGTATCATCTCCCTATTTACTGTGTCAGTTGCAGTTGCAGACATCTTTTTGTTGTAAAACAAAGAGTCACTACTGTTCAGGGACCCGATACCTTGTTAAATACAACCATTTTGAGATAATTCAAACATCACAAATTCTTCCTACTCTCTTTCGAATTCTCTCACTATTCATCTAACCGTCCTCTCCTTATCTCTTGAAAAAATGTCTAACTCTTCTTCTTCTTCAAAACTTCCTCTCTCCCAAGAAATTTAAAATCCCAGTTCATTCAATTTCCCAATTCCTCCCCCTGAAGGATCTCCATCCAAGCCAGTATGTGGGGTTGGTGAGACTGATGAATCTATCACACCCCATACTGAAGTGTTGGCATCTCCTATACTCAACCCTGGAGAAATCTTGCCCTGTTCTCCAACGTAGTTTTATCAGGCAAGGGTTTCCTAAAATCTGAGGCCCAGACGGTTGTGAAACCTACCCTTAAGACACCCACTGAAGATCTAGAAGTTGTGTCTCAACCAGGGCATGTGTCTTCTACCATGTCTGAAAGATTGTTTGAAGGGTATTTGCTTGAGGGTAAGGGTATGGAATCCAACATACTAGCAGCGACAGAAGAATTGGTGGTCGTACAAAGTTTGGATTCTCTAAGAGGGGATATCCAGCCAACACTTTTAGAACAAGAGTGCAGATCGCCGGAATGGGTCCCTCACAGTGTTCAACCAGTGTTCGACCAAACTCCTAAATCATTGGGGGTTGACAGTGAGGAAGAGGATGAAGAAGAAAATCCTCTAGTCTGGTATGGAAAAGGGGTTCGAGGTGCTAATTCTTTGACTGTGGTTGTCCTAGATCTAGGAGCAGTTGATGCCGCATTTGAGACTAAACTTAAGAATGAGGCTACTGAGTCGAAGAAGAAAAGAAAAAGGAAAGGGAAGGAAAAAATGGTGAAATCTTTCACCAAGGGAGAAAAAAGGAGATGAAATAAGAGGGGTGGTACAAAAATTACTGGGAGATACTCTGGCGGCAAACGAGGTGCAAACAAAGAGAAATCAAAAAAGAAAAAGGCTCATTCGTGTGCCGACTGAGGAACCTACCTCAGTGCCTCAAGAGATAGGCTCTAGAGAAATAGAGTCTGAAGATATTGCTAGAGTAGGGGCGAAACGAAAGAAGAAGGCAGAGAAAGAACAAATCAAGAAAAAAAGGGTGCCTAAGTCTGGGAAGAAATCACCTGTAAAAACGGTTAAGGTGACCAAAAGGGCACCTTTAAAATCAAAATTTGCTAAGAGACAAGGTCCGTGTGCCCAGAATCTAGTTGAAGAAAAGGTGTTAACAAGGGAAGAGCATATTACAGAGATGGAGAGACAAAAGGTTTTGAACGGGAGAGTGTTTGATCGAGAAATCCTCACAGAATATGGTATGTCTACTCTTTTCGATTCTGTGTCATTGCAAAGTTGGGAACACCTGTTTGAAGCTCCAACACCTTATTTGCACAAACAAGAGGTGCGGGAATTCTACTACAAGATGGATCTTCTCAATAATGGAGGCATCCAAACAACAGTTTGGGGGGTAAAGCTCTCTCTGAATGAAGAAAGCTTGGGAATCATTTTGGGTGTTCCTTCAATAGGGATCTGATCCATTGAAGGTTGCAAACTTTCTAGTGACTTTGTTCAAAGGGCTACCAAGTATGGGGACATAAACCGTGCTAGTCTACCTAAGAAGTTCCTAAGGGGAGAGTATCATTTGATGTTTGAGTTCATCAACAAGGTCTTGGTGCCAAGTAGTGAGAAAAGAATTGTAGCCTCTGCCGCAGATTTGTTCCTCATGGTACAGTTGGATGAACTTGAGGCTATCAACCTTTCAGCGATTATGCTTGAACACATGCACAGGGTGATGACTTGGAAAAATGGCATACCTTATGGGTACCTGCTGAACTATGTGTTTGAACACTTCGGTGTAGCTCTTGGCAGAGGAGTACCTTGTACTGTGAAGCAAATACTTTCTCCAGCAACCGTCTTGGAATGTGAATGTGCTGAGGGAAATATCAAGGGTACGTCTCATGTGTCTGATCTTCTTGAGCAACAAAAATCTCTCAAGCGGGAGATAAATGATCTTACAATAACCTTGAATGCAAAGGAGGTTGAGATTCCACAACTTAAGGCTCAGATGCAACATACTATTTCTAAGGGACCTGGTACTAGTTCTGCGGATAAGGAGGAAGTAGAAAAGTTAAGAGCTGAGAATGCACAGTTGGTGAAGACAAATGCCTTACTTAGTGAGGAAGTTCAGGCTCTTAACCAGTAAATCATTCAGGCTCACGTCAATGCTAATGCTCACATGACCTTGTTGTTCCAGTCCTTCGCTCCCTATCCCCCTCCGTCCTAAATAGTTTGTTGTCCATGTTCTTAGGTCTTTCCATCCTGTCTATTTTCCTTGTTCTACTCTAGTGGGAATGTGTACCATTTTGGCTTAACTCTGTAGTCAGCATAAGTGATCTAATAATATCATCTCTTTTGGCCCTGTTTTGTATGTTTTTATCGTCTCTATTTCGGCCTACTTGCGCATGTACTGTGTGGCCCATGGCTCTGAGTTCCTAACGTTTTTGTATGCAGCTCGTATATGTTTATTGTTACTCCTTTTCAATGATGTCAAAAGGGGGAATGATATGCAAAACCTGTTTGTGAAATTAGAGTAAATACAGACACGGGGAATACTGATAGGGGGAACTGATGACACGGGGAACTGATGGAACTTGATGGTTGTCTGATACTTTGAATGAATGTTAACTCATGTGAGGCAGTTTGTTTGTCATCATCAAAAAGGGGGGAAATGATAAGTCTTATTGTTTCCAGATGTTTTGATAATCCTCACAAATGTAGGGACTCGGTCCTCTGCAGAGTGTTTCGTCCAGGGCAATGTGCTATACAGCTGTCTTGTCAGAGGTTGGTGAGGCGCCAGTGACTGAACCAATCAGAATGGACGAGGTTGTTTGTCCAACGATTAATAATTATTTATGTTTTATATATTCAACATGACAAACAACATATCAATTATTCATTCAAAGAGAGAAAATTCAAGCTTCAACAAAACAACAAGAGACCTCATCGATTTAAGAATTGCTTCGTGAACCTGTTGCTATTTTGATTGCTTGTATTTGTGCTTAACTTGTAGAATTCGTTTCACTTGTGTTAGAAACGTCTCAAACCTTGTGTGAATGATTGTAAGAATATAGTTTAGGGGAACTCTGTATCTTACGATTAAAACGTCTATATTAATCAGTGAGGGTTCGTATAGTGGGTAATACAAGCATTGCTTAGGCTCATTAAGTAATAAGTTGTATTACGTATTATGGAGATTAAGATGACCTCAGTGTGTGGTTGTAAGCTGTGTTTTACTTTTAATTGAGAAGATTAGTAAAAACAGTATGAAAATCCTGTGAGACAGGTCGTGGTTTTACTCCCTTGAGCAAAGAGGTTTCCACGTAAATTATTGTGTGTTATATTTATTTCATGCATTTACTTTCGAGCAGCATAACTGTCTAAAGGAACTGGTCCTATCTTAGTTAGTGGACGTATACATTCCAACACAAAAAATTGATGATTATGATTCAATTGAAAGCTATTTACTAGCACTCTCCAACTGTAGCAAGTTAATCTCTACAAGTTCTTTCAAATTCAATGATAAAAAAATATACTAAGACTCAATTGATAAACAGAAGAAATTATCTCTCTGTTCCTAGTTTAATTCTATTAATCAAGCATAAAATTTTCTCAATATACTCAATTTGTTGCTACTTGCTAAAGCAGTCAATCCAATTTCTACTTTTCGAAGCAAGAAATAGTTGTGTAGGACTTAGTGTCCATTTGGATTGACTTAAAAAAGGTAGTAGTTTTTAAGTAAAAAAATAAAAAGTCCAACATAAATGACTTTAAAGTCAAAATATAAAAATCAGGGGAAGTCCTACTTTTGGTTTCTGACTTTTTTAAGTTATTTTAAACTTATTTTAAGTTATTTTTAACATTGTCAAACACTCTCAAAGCTAAAAATGACTTAAAAGTAAGTTTGACCAACTTTTTTTAAGTCAATCCAAACAGGCTCTTAATCTATTATTTGCAACCGACAAATTGACAAACAAGAATATAAACAAGTAAATAATCAAAATTCATGTAGTAATAAAGTAGATAAACTAATTCCCAATCATATTGATGTCATAAGATTCTACAATCCCATCTAATGGGTTTATCTGCTCATACTAGAAACGAAAAATACATGATGAAAGGAAAAGATAGACAAAATTAAAGAGTATTTTGAAAAGATAATTGATACTCCATGATGAAATTCTTCAAACCCTGGCAAAAGTTTCTATGGTTGCTTCTTTAAGATTCAAGATTACAAGATTCTCTAAGAAAGTGCACTAAAAATCTATTAACGTACGTCGTCCAAAAATATTTCAAAAACACCCCCACATTCAGCTACATGGGTGAGATGCGTGGGTGAGCAAGCCACGTGGATAAACCATATTTTTCTTGTGATTTTAGCATGGGCGAGTTGCGTGGATAAAGCCAGCTACGTGGCCAACTTTTCTTTTTTCTCTTTTGGCCACTTTTTTGTTCTTCAATTCTTGGTCTTCATGTCTAATTTTCTCAAGTATTTGAAGCTATTCAAAGGTTGTTGAAAGCTGAAACCATATATTTTAAATAATTATTAATTAGTTCATTAATCTCACAAATGGGGCATAAATTTATTATTAGAAAGTAGCATAAGTTGGCAAAAGAGTTGTCAACTTATCAACTTTCTCAATTTTAACCTTTTGATTGTCCTCAAGTAAATTAAATACAATCCTAGATTCATGAGAGAAATTAGACACTCAAGTCAATTCAATCAATTTCAACAACAACTGGATCACAAGCCAATGTAAGCACAAATCTCATGACTTGGATTGATATGAATACTTAATCTAAAGCATATGAATCATGCAATCTGTATAAAATTTTATTTTCATTAAAATATCAAAACAACCAATCAGTCAAAGTAAATAATCCATGTCATGACACTATAGCTTCACAATTTGTCTTTTCTCACACATTGACTTTCTTTTGTTCATGTATCTCAATTGGAAAAAAAACACTTTCACAACTCAAGTTTTCTTGTACCCTTGCAATCAAATAGAGTCCCACTCACACCATATTATTTTAAGACAATGATGGTATATCGAAATAGAAAGAATAAACATTCTATCACAAGGATGTTCATTGCTCAAAAGTGTTACCATATGCTTGTTTTTTTGTGTCATTCACCACTAACGTAGGTGCACCTAGCTCAAAATTATTTAGAACTTACAGAAATGTAATGTAGGCTTTTGGTTGGAGGTAGGATATTAATATGAGTAAGGAGTGTAGACAACCTTCCTAAGCATTACAATTTCATGCTAAGAATCAGTTTCCTTTCAAACCCTCACATTTTCTTCCTCTTCACCCCTTTATTTCAAAAAACAATTCTATTCTTCATTTTTATGTTCATCTTTCATTTCATTTTTTTTCACAACTTTGTTGTTTCAACTTCCACAATACATAATTTTATTTTCTCTCCCAAACTTAGACTTTTCGCCTAATTTATAAGTTTAAGTGCTCAAGAAGATCCGGACATTAAACAAGTGTAATTACAAAAGGGGAAAGAACAATAATGTGGTTGTCAAACAAAAAGTCTAAAAGGCTCAAAGGGCTTGGCGTAACGCTAATTCTAATTGGCGTGTCGCCTTTCACACACAAGTCAAGTAAAAAGGTTTTTAATTTTGGATCTTGAGGAATTCAAAATTTTGGATTTTGACCAACATTTTTCCCAAAACCCCAAAATCCTTCACCTTATTCCTTATACATTCCCCTTAATCTCCATACCCACATTCATCCACTTCTTTAAATGCTTCCCCCTCTCAACTCCCAAGCCTCCTACTACACTACCTCTTTCTATATAAAATATTCTCCCTCTTTTTCCCCAAATCAGTTACCCCTTTTACAAATCCAATTTTTTTCTTTCAAGAGTTCTCTTGAGTTCAAATTTGGAAAACCACCATTGAAGATCTTGCCTTTTTTTCCTCTCATATGCAAATAGGGTATGTGACTCTATTTTCATGATTTTAAGCTTGATGATTTGATTATGTGGTAATAATTTCATGCTTTAGAGCTTTGGTTCAAAACTCACTTGTTTGAACTTAAGAAATTGTGTTTGAAAAAGTGTTTTAGTGCTTAAAATTGATAGATTTGAAGCAAATTTGCTTGAATGTAATTTTTAACATTAAAAATTTGCCTTATTTTACTTTTTTTTAATTACCCTTGGGGGGCGAGGGGATGAGCAACACCCCCAGGCCTTAACATAAATAAAATAAACAAAAGTACAAGAAGAGGGACATAGACACTACCTCTATTCCTATGGTTGTTCTTAAGTTAGCCAACCTACTAAGGTCGACCGACTCACTCTAATACTAACAAGGAAACCTAATCTCTATGCACTTATGAGAGGAATCCTCCCAGTACAATGAAACTAGGAAAAATAAACAAGGGAGACTCTCCCCTTACACAAGAAAGAGGAAAATAAAAGACCTATGAATTCGTCACCAAAGATATGACTTAAAAGGTAGAGCCTAGGTGAAATAAAAAACACCAAAAGGTCAAGTGACAACATGAAGTTCATCAAGCTCAAACACAGAAAGCTTCAAGTAGGTTACTTCAAATCTGAGTTTTGGGGTGAAGTCTGAGTAACCCATTATGTTTATGTAGTATATAGAATTGTTATATGATGGAATGAGTGACACCATTCCTAAGGGGAAAATTATCATTATGTGAATCTTTGATTTTTGGGCTGAAATTTGTAAATGAGTAACATAAATTTTTATTTTTGTGGTGAGGATGAATTTGCAAATGAGAATTCTTAAGTTCTTAAATTTCTTGATTGAGTTATGTCGATTCTCTAAGATAGACGGATTAAAATCCTACTTAAGAGAAATTGGCAAACAGTTGATATGCATACCTTGTGATACCTTAGGAAAAGTTTGAGTTCTCATTGTAATTGATAATTGAAGTGTTGTTTGAAATTGGACCAATTTTGGTCAAGCAGGCGACTGTGAAACACTGTGAGCACATGCTCTTACAATGGTTGCCCTACGTTTCGCAGGTGCAACATTAGTCAGGTGATGAACCTCACTATTCTTTGAACCTTGGATTGACGTTTCACTTGTGAAACACATGTCTCCATTTGCTAAATATTGGTGTAATGCTAGTATACCTAAATAGTTACCATTGAAGGTAGCACCCGAACTGGTGGGTCACAACTTCACATCTGCGACTACTGATCAAATGTCGACCTCACTTTTAGCTTAGATTGTTAAATTGTTTTTACACTCCTATTCTCTTTCTTTCATAACTTCTTGTAAAATTATTTTTCTTTTTATAATTAAAAAAATGTTAAAAAGATGTGATGGTATTTATTTCCTAAGATATAATGTTGTACAGAATAAATGTCTTCCAAGAGAAATCATCCTGATAGACCCAGCAAAAAATAATCAGCAGCAACAAAATCTAAAGCTCTAGCAGCCTCAGCCAACAAAGAGCAACTGAAATTATGTGTCCATGTGATGAAATGATATTACATATTGTTTAAATATATTCTTCCATTACAGGAAAATGGATTTAATTTGAAGGGTCTGAGAAATGAGTTCCCGAACATAATTTACCAGTTCACTACGAGGGATTGGCTGCCCTTGAAGGTGTACCCGACGGGTACTTCAAAAAATTAGTCACTAAGTTTAAGCCTCCTATTAAACAAAGCAAGATGCAATGAATCATAAAGGACCTGTGGAAAAATACCCCAACTTGCCATTAGTCACGATTAGGGGAATGGAGATTGATGTAACTCAGCAGGTATAAATTCTCTCTTTTGGAGTGACCAAATCAAAGTAGGAGTTGAGTTTACAAGAATGGCAGCCAACTGCAAAGTCACATGCAGTGGGTGGCTAAAATCATAGCCACATGATATCCTACTTGGGCATTAAATGGGTAGAGATATTAACTGACAAGATATGAACTCTGAGGTAAAGTTATGGTTGGGTAATGTGTGTGTTTTATTAAAGAAAATATATAATTTAAGACTGATTTAGAGTCGCCGCTTAATTTTTAAGAAAAATCAAGAAAACTATTGTTTTCAAAAGACTAAAACAAGAATCTAGTGAAAACTTGTAAAGGGGTTCGGGGTTCATATTAGCATTTCGGGAAGGGTCCCGAAATACCCGCTAATACGCGGTTATCCGACAATTAATTATTTGGCTAAAATAATTTAACTTAACTTGAATTTGTAAATTTTATAGTTAGAGCTATTTTAAAGGGAAAAAGGGGAAAATAGAAATACTAACTAAGTGGAATACTTTTTATAAAAATTATTCTTTTAAGTCTAATTAAGGGTGATCACATTTAGCTAAATTGATAAAACACAACGGGCATCTTACGGGGATTCGAATTGGTCAACCTTAAAATTAGCGGCAAATACTAACAAGTAAAATGAACACAGTAAAGTAGAGAGGGAAAGAGAGTTGGGCCCAAGTTTGCTTTTTTCTGTCCGCCTGGACCAATACTTGGGCCTAATTTAAGTTTTGGGCCTTTGGCCCATCAAAATCATTTGTACCTGTCCTATTCTAACATATAATAGCTATTTTTCTTTTGGGTCTTAGGCCCAATTCCTCCACCTGTCCTAAAACTAACAAGTAATAGCAAATAAGTGGGCTTAGGCCCAAAATAACAAAATACAAATTTTTTGAATTAAGAATGGGCCTTTGGCCCAAATTTTCAATTTCCTCGATTTGTTGCTCCTTTCGACTACTGGACCTGTTCGCTGGTGCCTTATCCTTGCCAATCGATTTGAGAAGGACGGACTTTGGAGAGAAAGAATATTGGGCCTTCACGGCCTAACTTGAAATGCAACTAGTAGAAGTAAGAGTCCAAGAGACTCAACCGGCAGGTTGTACCCAAACAAAGAAAAGGAATTAGATCACATGCCATCTAACGGGGAGAGAAAAAAAATAAAAAAAAAATAAAGGAAATTTAACACTTTAGAACATACCACCCCAAGACAATAGAGGTTGCATTCAACACTAGCAAAAATTAATTTAACATTCGATCCAAGTAAAATGCAACACACTTTTTGCAAATAACTAAGCCACATAAATAAAGAAGACAATCCCTACTTAAAAGAGACCCACGTTGTCTGAAAAAGGCGTGGTGAAAGTATCAATAAACTATATCAATTTAACGGCTAAATCATAATCACATACAAGAAAAATAAATGAAAAGAATACAGAAAGTAAAACTCATTTAGAGCACTCCTTCAATTAAATCAATCGAGTAATACGTGAATTTATTCTCATATAAAGAGAAATAAACAGAGAAGGGCATAACTCTAGCATGTTTCAATAACATATTAATTTACAACTGAGGAAAAATGCATATATGACAACATTCATTTTGACACGAGGGGAAATTCGGATTGATAGAGATAGAGAAAAATCCAAACTAACATCAACACAACAAGAAAACATTTAACATATGAGAAATCAAACCCAAAAAAAAGGTCAAACAAAGATGCATATTAGTGCTAGACAAAACACGATACTATAGGATGAAGAACAACTCAATGTCGGACAGCAGCAAGAAAAGACACATAAACCTTCAAATTACAACATTTAAGAGACGAAAAGGGTGAACAAAGGAAGGCGAACTTATGGAGCAAAACTAGCAACGGAGCATATGTAATCTAAAGGAGGAAAACAAACCTTTACACTTCGAGATCGACACAACAAACCTACTAAGTCAAGAAACAAAGTGAGCAGTAAGCATTATAATATAGGAACTCAGAGCAGCAGCAACAGATACCACACACGAACTTAAAATATTGACATCTTAGTTCATTAATTCAAATTAAGGTGAAAGAATGAGGGGTATGACGTCGTACGCTAAATATTATTACAGATTCATGTTGAGCGGAAATAAACGAAGGCGAGTAGAACAATTTGAAGCCTAAACCAAATGCAACTATGCAAACCCGAAAAGGAACAAGAGCAGTAAAGATTTAGGCTAGAAAACAACTTCGAAATGCATTCCTTGTCCACACATTCATACTTGAATCATACTCAACAAGCAAATGACCAAAGCTTCAATCACACGAGGGAATCTTATCCTTAATGAACCATCATAACAATATGACCAACTAAACAAATAAATAGACTCGAATTAAGATAATGACCGTAAGAAGAGCGAAGTCGTATACCTTTTTCGAGGCAACGAACTAGGATGGAAACGAGCTGACCACGAGGAAGCTTCCACCACCACACAAAGGCTTCAAGAATTCTTTGAGAACCCCGGCTACCCGTGCACATGGAAAAGGAAAGGAAATATGAGGGAGTATTTCTTATGTAATTTTGTGCCTTCCAAATTGCTTCCTCTATGAACTTTTGCCAATTTTTCCCAACCTTTTTAATATTTTCCTCTCCCGTCAGCTCTCACTCAATATTTTCTCCAACTATTTTCTCTAACACTAAATTTTCAACTAAAAATCATGACCGCCCCTCAACAGCCAAGACGACAAAATATATAAAGAAGAAGAACTAGGGCAGATTTGGGGGGAGAATCCAATAAATCCGGATTCAAGGGCCCATTTCAAAATTCAAAAATCAAAGTCTTTCACCGATTTGGACAAACACCCTTTTCTGCGATTTTCGCCTCATTCCGAAAGAGGAAAGGGGAAATCGACGCTTGGGATCGACCAATCATCCTTGGGGCGCAATGTGGAGTAATCTCAAGTTGGCAAGGACGATTCCACGTCCCTTTTTCTACTGCGACTGCGATTTTGAGAGGGACAGGAGGAAGAAGACAATAAGAGGCAGTGTACTGCCTCTGTCCCTCGTTGTTTCCGTGTATTTTAACGGAGAATTGATGCCGCTATGAATCAAGATGCCGCGTGGGTTGGAATTGTTGTTGACGTTTGTTCACGCCGCTTGGAATTGATATTGCGGTTGGTATCGTTTTCTGCTGGGAATTGTACGCTGGAATGTTGCCATTGTTTGAGGTTGCTGAAAAATTAATTAGGATGGGGAATGGGCCGGGTTAGGGAATTAATAGGTTGGGTCAGTTGGGGTGTTATTGTATTGCATTGCTGGGTTTCTTTGGGAGGAAAGGAAGTGGGTCGGGTAGGAGGTGGGTTGGTAAGCTGATTTGTATTGCTGGGCATGGGCTGCTGTTTGCTGGAATTGAGGCCCAAAAATGGCTTGAAAGAGTTGGAAATAATTGGTAAGTAATGGATTGGATTATTAATTTAAGATTTGGCCAAATGATATGCAAAATTAGCCAATTTAAATTACAAATATGGCCAAACTAGTTAATTGGGACAAGTTCGGCTAATAATTAAAATAAGATGAATTAACATAATTAATTTATGAGCTTATCAATCTTAACGAAATAAAATAATCGACTTAATTATAAATTAGTTATTTCAAAAAATATAAATTATTATATAACTAAACTAATTAACCAAATATTTAAGTAAAGCTAAAATCTTTTCGAGACAATTTTCGAATATTCATAAAATGTACTAATTACATACATAATTATATAAAACATATATATATATATATAAAATATATATATATATATATTATTTAAAAATTATAAAAATGACAACTATTTAAGATAACTCGCAAACTATTTTATTTATTTTTTATAAAATTAATTCTTCTAAATCGTTTTAAACTAGAGAAGCTCAAAAATTAATCTCTATCGTGGAGGGTCAAAATTAGGTGTCAACAGTGTGCACAAGAGTCATGACCTCAAAGAATGACTAGCGGGTTACGCATGATGCAACTATTCTCATCTCTTGTTTAATTTCTGGCATTCACTTAAAATATGAATAGGTGGTGTCCATGCAAATGAGAAGGAAAGCTCATCCAAATAACCTCTCGAGGCGTTTCCTTGTTTTGGTAAGCAAATTGTGTGCAACTGCTAATGTTCCTTATTTTCCTTCTAATGTGATAACAAAGGCAGTTGGAATGATTGAACTGAGCCGAAAGTGAGATGTTAAGGCTCACCAAGTGAAAAAGATAACTGAGTCAAAAGTGAGATGTGAAAGCTCCCCAAGTGAAAAAGAGAAGAATGCAATCCTTTGGGACATTTGATAAAGCACCATCCTTGGACAACCCCAATTAAGTAGAAGAAGAATCGACAATGCAAGATGATGATTATTGGTCACTGCCTCAGCCTCCATTAGGTAGTTCTGGTCAAAGTGAGTATGAAAAGTTAAAATGAATAATTTACTCCAATAAGAATAGATCAAATTGGCTGAGAACCTCCCCTCCATGATGATGAAAATTTCTTAGAAAGTGTTGAAAGTGTTGAACAAGAAAGTATAGATCTTATGTAAACATGTTGATATAATGGACGGGGCAATCACCACCATTCAAACTGATATGTACAAGATGAAAGAGCAAGTATCCAAACATTATAGAGGCATTCCTAGTATGGAGGAAGCTACAACGGTTTGTTTCTCAATGCAGGATCACATTGGTAAGATGTTTAAAGAAATAGGAATCAAGTTAAACGAGGTTGGAGTGATTAAGGTAGACTCATAGGAAGAGCTAATCTATAATGACTTATGATTGGATTGGTAGTTTAATTGTTCCTTTCCAAGTATTTTGATATGAGTATGATTGTGTATTTTCCGTTGGTATTTACTTGGTATGGAGAGGACTTAGGAATGGAGGCCCTACTGCAAGTAGAGGTTTGGTGTTTAGTAGCAATTACCTTGTCCCAAACTACATGCCCCCGTAGAATTATTTTAAATGACCTAGCTAGCTTATCCACAATAGTAATTAAGAATATATGTGATGGAATTCCACCTTGGCAAGTACTTCCCCTTTTCTGTGTTCATGCCGAATTCCATGTTGTAACTCACATGGTCTTATTTTTGGCTAATGGTAAATATTCCACAAATGAAATATGTTTCATCAAAGGTTTTATGAAAAGTTTCCTTATGTTTTAAGTATGTATTGACCGTGTTTATGACTCATGGACTCTTTTAATGGCTTTTACTATGTTTTACTTAGTCATCCATATTATGTTTAAAGTTCCTCATATTATCATGTCTATGCCTATGTTTTATGCATTTCTCCATATTTAGTATATTCGATGTACTAATGCGTCCTTGTGCCTATATTGTCTTATGATATAGGGTCCGACGTTCCTCCTCCCGCTCATGGCTAGCTTGGATTGTTCCATTAGCACATTGGATTGGTTAGTCCTCATGCTTCGAGGACAAGACCATTTCTATTTTTAGTTCTTTTATTGTCTTTTCATTTCAGACTTATATGGGTTGTCTGTGTTACGTCCCAACCAGTCTTATGATGTTAGAGAGGCTATTTTGGACATAGTTTAGTATTTTGCGCTTATGTTTTGCGTTCTTAGATGATATGAGACTTTTATTGTCTATTCTCTCTTATTGTATTTTTATTACATCACGCTTATTCAAGTTACTCGTTCAGAGTCTCTTGGGATCCTATTCTCTATGTCACACCTAGGGGTACTTTGGATCGTGAAAACTTGGTATTCAGACCATCAAGTGTTATAAAGGTTCTAGGATGTATAACAAACCGTGTCAAGTAGAGTATTGTTCATGAATGTGAAGTGCACTACATTTATGAATAAGAGGCTACAAGGAGTTTAGGAAACTTCACTTCTTTCACTACTCTTAAGTCGTGTGATATAGTTCATCTCTGTCACGCCCAAAAATAAGGGGCGTAACTGACACTCGATATCCTATTCGATCGAGTTACCCACTAAAACATGTTAGCTAACCAAACTGTGAGACAAAAAGATTGGGCAGCACAACCTTTGAAAAGTGAAGCCTGGACCCTAATGGTCATGACTTGAATGAGAATAAACCATACAAACAATGGTAGACAAGCCACAAAAATAAAGATGTACTAGCTAGCCGATTAGTCCACGACTGAAGACATACCTACTTACACACATATACATACATGCCAAGTCTATGTGTTGGAGAGTGAAACTTACAAAAGAAAACCCAGAATATTGTGTCCACAATAACCTCTATGAGTGACATAAGCATTGTTGGGACAAGTCCCCGACTATACCCCAAACTGTACAACAAAAGTAAACATCCTCTAATAGCCCCAGGATAAGATGGAGCTTACCAACTCACAGCTGAACCCGAATCCTAGCAAGTGGGTTGATCAGAATCCCTGCTTGAACCTGCTCACACAAAACAAAAAGCAGCGTCCCCAGACAATGGGATGTCAGTACGAATAAAAATGTACTGGTATGTAAAGTGAAAAGTAGAATCATAAATAGTTATTGTAAAATGGTAATAGAGTACAACCTGAAACTGAAACTCAAATAATCTCCATCGATGACATTTGGCCTCCTACTATTTAATATGCATGGTGTGCTAGTATAATCATATGTCGTGAATACATATATATAGATGCAAATTCATGACATACCCAACCAAATGCTAGCAATGGTGGTGCTTCCCGGTAGCTAACCGACATTATAATCGCCAACTTGTGGCCATCGGTGTCTCATACGTATATATATAGGCAATAGGCCCCATGCCTCTCGATTATAGCTCAGAAGTAGAATGCATATCATGTCATATCATGGATTTATAACACATATATGTTACCATTGTCATGTTGCCAATCTTGGCCCATTTGTAGTCTTGTTCTCATAACCCCATAATCACTTTCGTATGACATCTAACCATCTTATGGAACCTCATATGTTCTTCCAAATAAGCTTGAAATTTTAACTCGAATTTTAGAAAGATAACCTAAACTTGCATATATTCATAACAATTTTAAGGTGGTTTACTTATATCCTATACTTTGTTCCTAGATAATTTATAAAAGAAGTATTTCAAAAATCAAGTGTTCTAATAGTTTAAACATTTAAGTTATATTTGAGAGTTTTGAAGATAGTGAGTAATTACTTTAAAGATTTTTTTACAATAACTTTAGTGGGGAAAGAGGGTTGGTTACAAATAATAAGGGTCGCCCATAGTATTTTAAGTCACATCACCCAAAGAAGAATAAGAATTCATACATGCGGACATACAATCAAGGAAACCGATAAAATGACATGTAGATGTCGAATATTCTATTTATCTGAAAGAGTGGAATATCAATATAATAGAATCATGAAAAATAATTTAGTTGAGATCCCAATACCTTTCATAGAAGGTTTTTCTAGCAAGAGAAAAGGAAAATATCGCATTCGGCGTTTTAGGAATTTCCCAGGGTTGTGCTAAAATGAAGGACAGAACATAGTCTTAACATACCTTTCCAATGAACCGTCGAATGCCCGTAGTTTCTTCACGAAAGTGGTTCCTTACGTTCTAAGGTTCGCAAACACTATATATACACAGCTGGTACGCACCTATAAACAATTCATAATTGAGCTTAAATCGGCAGATTTGCCATATGGCCCCAACTTGACGAAACGACCATAGAACTTCATAAAAACAATCATAAAAGAGTCCCGAGATGATTAACTTAGATAACTAAGTGTAAACCTTGAATAAAAACCAATAACTACCAATTTATATCTTCAAAAACTAGCTCTAAACGCAACTAATAGAAGAGGAAAACAATTGCCACGTGTAGAGATCACGTTTCTAGGAACGGGGGCAACCTTTAATGGTAGAAATCATCAAAAACTAACCTTCATCATGAAAGAACTCAATCAGAACCCTTTCTTCAACTTTCTTTCTTGTTAGGGAGTTAAAAGAAATGTTTTTACGGCTTAAAATGTCTAGTAAGCCGACATACCATATTTTTTTACCCGACCCGGATTTTGCCCCGGCAGTCCGCAGTAAAACCTTATGACATTTTACTTTGATGTCAGTTGGATACAGAGTTTTATGCCTTGCAAACTAGACTCGTAGGCCTTCGATTTGATAGGTAATGTGTCTTCGATTTGATAGGTCATGTGCCTTCTAGCTCTTTATGTATTGGGAGCAAACATCCAAGACATTTGATCCGAAGTTAAGAAAATATTATTAGAGAAACTTCGATAACTTTTGCCAACCTTAGTTTCGCTAATTTTCTTGACTTTAAAACTTAACATATGACCCTTCTGCTATTATAATGCCTCGTAACACACTGTTGTTAGCATGTTAGACACTCATAGGCTTATCCCCAATGTATGGGATAATTTAAACCTTTCAAACGGGCGAAGTTCTACTCGAGCCATTTCTCTAATCTTGAATTTGTTTGAGGGACCCCTCTGACCTAAAACTTTAGTTTAGTTTCTTGATATTGCCACCCATTTGCAATCTTAATCTCCAATGTATGATACAAAGTCATATACACCTCATATAACCATGCCATACTACGCCACATATATTATGCAAGAACAGAGAAAAAGTATGGGATCTTACATTCTCCCCCCCCCCCTTTATGAACATTCGCTCACGAATGGATGTATAAAATTCCTTGGTTGAGCTTTTTTTTCCCATATGACTTTATATGTGAGTCTATATTTTTTTATAGTCGCAAAGCTAAAGTCAAATTCTAAAAATTTTAATTGCTAAGCTTCGTATAGCTATCTCGTAAGAAGACATATAAATTGCACTTTCAAGCGACTGCAAAATCTAATTTAAGTCCATATTTATCATATCCCATTTCCATAACGGAAGCTCAATATACTGTGTTAGGCCTCCAGGCTTCTAATGCTCTGCTTTAACTTGTTTACAATTGAGACATTCAGCTACCATCTCTGTAATATCTTTTTTCATACCATTCCACCAATAGATCTGTCGAAGGTCCCGATACATCTTCGTCGCTCCAAAGTGAGCTGAATATCTAAAATAATGGGCCTCTAAAAGAATCTTTATACGGAGTTCTCCAACTGCCGGTACACATAAGCGACCCTAGTATCTAAGGACTCCATCTCCAGTTAGTTTAAATAAAGGTTGTTGTTGTTGTGGGATCTTTTCCCTCAATTTCCTAAGCTCTGGATCTTCATGTTGCTGCCTTTTCACTTTAGTCACAACAACACCTCCGTCTCCTACATCTACCGGGCGTACTTGCAAATTAGCTAGTTGGCGTAGGTCTTTTGTAATTCTAGCTTTATCAGCTTGAACATGACTTAGACTACCCATGGACTTTCGACTTAGCGCATTAGAAACAACATAAGCTTTGTCGGGATGATAAAATGTCAACATCGTAGTCCTTTAATAAATCTAGCCATCTCCTTTGCCGTAGATTTAACTCCCTCTGCTTAAGTAAATACTGAAGGCTTTGGTGATTGGTGAATATATCAATATGAACCCCGTATAGATAATGCCGCCAAATTTTTAAGGCAAAGACAACTGCAGCCAACTCAAGATCGTGTGTAGGATAATTCTTCTCATGCTTCCGCAATTGTCTAGATGTGTATGCAATAACCTTACCATGCTGCATAACAACACAACCTAGTCCAATTCTTGAGGCATCACAATAAACAACATAACCCTCGTTATCATCTGGAAGAGTTAGGATAGATGTTGTGGTAAGCCTTTTTTTAGTTCCTCAAAGCTCTGTTCGCATGCCTCGGTCCACCGAAACTTAGTTGCTTTATATGTCAATTTTTTTAGTGGTGTAGAGATAGAAAAGAATCCCTCTACAAACCTTCGGTAATACCCTACAAAGCCTTAAAAGCTGGAATTTTCTGTTGGATTCAAAGGCCTCGGCCAAGTCATCACTGCTTCAATCGTTTGTCCATCAACCTTAATACCCTCACTTGTAATAACATGACCAAGAAAAGTTACTGAAGCAAGCCAAAAATCACATTTAGAGTATTTAGCATATAACTTGCAATCTTGGAGAGTTTGCAATACAACTCCCAAGGGGTATGCATGCTCACCTTCCAACCGTGAATATATAAGAATATCATTAATAAACCCAATCACAAATTCATCAAAGAATGGTTTGAAGACTCGATTCATAAGATCCATAAAGGCTGATGGGGCATTTGTAAGCCCGAAAGACATTACAAGGAATTCAAAATGGCCATACCTTGTCCTAATTGTTGTTTTTGGGATATCAACGTCCCTGACTCACAGTTGATGGTAACCAGATTGCAAGTCGATCTTGGAAAAACATTTGGCACCTTGTAACTGATCGAATAAGTCATCAATCTGTGAAAGAGGATATTTATTCATAATAGTGTCTTTATTTAATTGTCTATAGTCAATATACATCCTTAAGGAGCCATCTTTCTTTCCAAAAAAGAGCACTGGAGCACCCCATAGGGAAATACTTAGCCTGATAAAGCCTTTATCGAGAAATAACTTCCGTTATTCCTTCAATTCTCTTGCTCTGCATGTGAATTTCTATAGAGAGGAATCGATATAGGTTGCATATCAGGAAGCAAGTCTATAGCAAAATCAATTTCCCTTTCTAGAGGAATTCCTAGAAGATAATTAGAGAATACCATCGAAAATTCATTCACGATGTGAATTGACTGAAGAGTTGTGGGCTCCTTATCAGTATCCTTTACATGAACCATGTGGTATCTACAAATTTTAGCATTCAACTTTCGAGCCCTAAGGTATGAAATAAAATTACCCTTGGGTGTGGCTGCATTACCCTTCCACTCAAGGACTGGCTCACCTGAAAGTAAAATCTAACTATCGTTGCACGACAAGTAATATTAACATAGCAAGCTGTCAACCAATCCATACCCATGATAACATAAAAATCTAGCATAATCAACTCAAACAAATCACCAGAGGTTAGAGGATCATTAATTAACATCGTACAACTCCGATAGACACGACTAGCTAAAATAAAATCGCCAACCGGTGTAGACACCTCAACTGGTTGTGGAAACAACTCAGATTTCATGTCAAGCTTATTAGAAATAAATGGACTAATATATGAAAATGTAGAGCCAGTGTCTATCAATGCGTAAACAACTTGAGAAGATATCGTCAATATACATGTGACAACATCAGGGGATGCCTCTGAATTCTGTCGGCCTGTGAGTGCGTAAAAGTGGTTCTGGCCACCGCTCCAACCAGATTTATCTCCTCCATCTCTCCATTTACCACGACCTTAAGTAGACTATGGTCCTGGTCGTGGGGCACGCACTAAGGGTGAAGAGACTGTTATGGATCCTGAAGGCTAAGCTATCACCTCTGCTCAACATCGGGCACCGACTAATAAAATGTCATGTCTGTCTACAATGATAACATGCACCTAAACCCTATCTACACTGCCCAATGTGCGGCTTAACGTACTGTGTACATAGAGGAGTGGGATGTCTTTTATGTACGGAATGGTCATGTCGACGAACCTCAGGTTGGCCTGAGCTCTGACCTGGTCCTGACTGGCTATAACGATCAAACCGGTGTCCCTCCACCTGTGGTGAGACACTACCCGCTGGCCGAGGTGGATATTTATGGAATTTGGGGCCTAAAATCATCATCTGGCTCCCTATAAGACCCCATAGTAAGGGCCATCTTACTCTGCTCTCTATCCCTGTGGGTATCATGAATCCGCCGAGAAAGGTCCTTTATAGTTTGAGTGAAAGCTTGTATGTGGGAAATATCTACATTATCCGATAGGGATGCTACCCTGCAATCTTTGATCAGATGATCTGCCAAACCATAAACATAACGATGAACTCTAGCTCATATGGAGCGTACAATATATGTTGCATATCTCACCAAACAATTGAACATGTGGCTATAATCTGTCACACTCATGTTCCCTTGCTTCAGATTTATAAACTGGTCAAGACGGGCCTCCCTAACTTCCCGTGGCAAATAGTGGGCAAAGAAGGCCTCAGAGAAGTCCTCCCACTCTTTTGGCGGAGCATCAGGTCCTCTAGATCTCTTCCAGGTCTCATAGAAAAGGATAGCTACATCACGTAGCCAAAAATAATCCAACTCCACAGCCTATGTGACGGAGGCATGCATCACACTAAATACTCTATATATGGTCTATAAAGTCCTGGGATCCTCAGTAGTACTAGATCCCGTAAATAACGGAGTGGCCAAATGAAGAAAATCTCGTACCTTTGAACTTTCTGACCGGTCTCTTCGAGTATCTACTCCTGACTCCAGCCATCGCTCATGAATAGAAACCATCCTAGTCAGCAGCTAAACGATCTCCCTCATCCCCTGCTCCCCAATCTCTTGTAGAGGAACAATAGGTATTGGAGGTCCTCTGTCCCTATCTTCCTCAGGTACAAATGGAACTGGTGAGGCATGGGGTACTGCATTTCCTCGGGCTTCAACACGTGCCGGAGAGGCTGGTACTAGCGGTACTGGAGATTCACTCTGTGCCTCCGAGGGAAATCTATCCCTTTGACCTGGTGGGGCACGACTAGTACCTTCCCTTGGATCCATACCTATCTCTCGATATGCCATCGCTGGAGCGAGTGTAGACTATTAGATAAGAAACATAAAGCATGATTTAGATTTCAAATGTTCTTATACTTTTTCATTATAGCACGATCTATTAGTTTAATGAAATGTAATCATTCCTAAATGCCTTGTAGCCTCTTGATTATAAGTGTGGTGCACAACAAACCCATAAACAAGACTCTACTAGACACGGATTGTGGACCCCTCGAGATACTACCTACACTGATACCAAGTTTGTCACTTACTAAAATAGGGGGCTTAACTGACACTCGATACCCTATTCAATCGAGTTACCCACTAAAACATGCTAGCTAACCAAACTGCGAGACAAAACGATTGGGTAGCACAACCTCTGAAAAGTGAAGCCTTGACCCTGATGGTCATGACCTAAATGAGAATAAACCATACAAACAATGGTAGACAAGCAAGAAAAATTAAGATGTACTAGATAGCCGACGAGGCCACAATTGAAGACATACCTACTTACACACACATATATATATATATATGCCAAGTCTATGGGCTGGAGAGTTAACAAAAGAAAACCTAGAATAGTGTGTCCACAATAGCCTCTACGAGTGATATAAGCACTATCAGGACAAGTCCCCGACAATACCCAAAACTGTACAACAAAAGTAAACATCCTCCGATAGCCCCAAAAGAAGATGGAGCTGACCAACTCACAGCTGAACCCGAATCCTAGCATATGGGTTGATCTGAAGCCCTGCCTGAACCTGCTCATACGAAACAAAAATCAGCGTCCCCAGGCAATGGGACGTCAGTACGAATAAAAATGTACTGGTATGTAAAGTGGAAAGTAGAATCATAAATAGTTACTGTAAAACGGTAATAGAGATACCACCGGAAGCTAAAACTCAAATAATATCCATGGCTGGCATTTGACCTCCTACTATTTAATATGCATGGTGTCTCATATAATCGTATGTCATGAATACATACATATATATATATATATATATATATATATATGCAAATGCATGACATACCCAACTAAATGCTAGCAATGGTGGTGCTTCCTGGTAGCTAACCGACATCATATTTGCCAACTTGTGACCATCAGTGTCTAATACATATATCTATATGAAATAGGCCTCATACCTCCCGATTATAGTTGAGGAGTAGAATGCATAGCATGTCATGTCATGGATTTATAACACATATATGTTACCATTGTCATGTTGCCAATCTTGGCCCATTTGTAGTCTTGTTCTCATAACCCCATAATCACTTGTGTATGACATGTAACCATCTCATGGAACCTCATATGTTCTTCCAAATAAGCTTGAAATTTTAACTCGAATTTTAGAAAGATAACCTAACCTTTCATATATACATAACAATTTTTAGGTGGTTTACTTAAATCCTATACTTGGTTCCTAGATAATTTATAAAAGAAGTATTTCAAAAATCAAATGTTCTAATAGTTTAAACATTTAAGTTATATTTGAGAGTTTTGAAGATAGTGAGTAATTACTTTAAAGATTTTTTTATAATAACTTTAGTGTGGAAAGACGGTTGGTTACAAACAATAAGAGTCTCCCATAGTATTTTAAGTCACATCACCAAAAAAAGAATAAGAATTAATACGTGCGGACATACAATCAAGGAAATCGATAAAATGACATGTAGATGTCGAATACACTATTTATCCGAAAAAGTAGAATATCAAAATAATAGAATCATGAAAAATAATTCAGCTGAGATACCAATGCCTTTTACAGAAGGTCTTTCTAGCAAGAGAATAGTAAAATATCACATTCGGTGTTTTAGGAATTTCCTAGGAGTTGTGCTAAAACAAAGGATAGAACTTAGCCTTAACATACTTTTCCAATGAACATTTGAATGCTCGTAGTTTCTTCACGAAAGTTGTTCATTACATCCTAAGCATCGCAAACACTATATATACACAACTGGTACGCACCTATAAACAATTCATAATTGAGCTTAAATCGGCAGATTTTCCATATGGCCCTAACTTGACAAAACTTTCATAGAACTTCATAAAAATAATCATAAAAGAGTCCCGAGATGATTATCTTAGTAAAACAAATGCAAACCTTGAAGAAAACCCAATAACTACCAATTTATATCTTCAAAAACAAGCCCTAAATGCAGCTAATAGAAAAGGAAAACGATTGCCACGTGTAGAGATCACGTTTCTAGGCACGGGGGCAACCTTTAATGGTAGAAATCATCAAAAACTAACCTTCATCATGCAAGAACTCCATTAGAACCCTTTCTTCAGCTTTGCTTCTGGTTAGGTAGTGAAAAGAAATGTGTTCATGGCTTAAACGTCGAGTAAGCTGACATACCATATTTTTTACCCGACCCGGATCGCGACCCATATTCTGCTCCGGCAGACCGCAGTAAAACCCTCATAACTCTTTACTCTGATGTATGTTGGATACGGGGTTTTGTGCGTTGCAAACTAGACTCGTAGGCCTTTGATTTGATAGGTCATGGGACTTCTAGCTCATTATATATTGGGAGTAAACATCCAAGATATTTGACCCAAAGTTAAGAAAATATTATTAGAGAAACTTCGATAACTTTTGATGACCTTAGTTTTGGTAATTTTCTTGACTTCAAAACTTAACATACAACCCTTGTGCTATTATAATACCTCATAACACACTATTATTAGCATGTTAGACACTTATAGGCTTATCCCCAAGGTATGGGATAATTTAAACCTTTCAAATGGGCGAAGTTCTACCCGAGCCATTTCTTTAATCCTGAATTTGTTTGAGGGACCCCTTTGACCTAAAACTTTAGTTTGGTTGCTTGATATTGCCACCCATTTGCAATCTTAACCTCCAATGTATGATACAAAGCAATATACACCTCATATAACCATGCCATACGACGCCACATATATCATACAAGAATAGAGAAAAAGTATGGGATATTACAATCTCTATAAAGATCTTTCTCCCAAATCTTGTCTGATGTTTTTCAGGATATGCCTCCTAGAAGAGCAAATGCAAAAACCAATGTGGCTAATGATGTGGTTCCTGAGGTTTCTTAAGTTTCGGTTGATTCTTTGTCAGAGCAAGTGACTCATGCCAAATTTTGAGCCACTTTCCAAGTACTGGATCAAGATATGATGACCCAAGCTAAGAGAGAGGCCATTACTCTCATGAACCCGAACGTGTGTATGGTGGTGATAAGGGTGAGAGACTTCACTAAGATGAATCCCCTAGAGTTTCATGGGTGAAAAGTTGATGAGGATCCTCAATATTTCCTTGATGATATTAATAATATAGTGGAACTTATGAGAGTGTCAACAATATAGAAGGTGGAATTGGCCACTTATCAACACAAGGGTGTTTCTCAAGTTGGGTTCAACTAATAAAAGGAAGAGAGGGCTATTGATGTGGGTCCTCTTTATTGGGATAAATTCAATAGGGATTTTTTTAACCATTTCTCTCCTCTTGAGATGAGGGAGGTGAAGGTGCTTGATATCATTAATCTTCGTCGATGGAACATTAGTATGAAAGAGTATGCATTAAAGTTTTATCTATTGGCTAAGTATGCTTCGACTATGCTTGCCGAATCTAGAGAAAGAATGAGTAAGTTTGTATTGGGTGTGTCTGAAATGGTGGTTAAGGAATGTCGTACCACCATGTTGATTAAGGAGATCTATATCTCTCGTTTGATGATACATTCCCAACAAATTGAAGAGGAAAAGCTAAAAGAGAAGTCTAGGGAGTCAAAAAGTCCGATGATAGTAAATTTTCTCATTCTAGGTCCAGTGCATATGGATATCCTCAATTCCAGTAAAAGTTTTTTGGTCAAGATTGTTCTAATGCTCCGGCTCCTAATTTCAACAAAGATACGGTGTCTAACCCTAAGACTCAAGGAGGTGTTGGAAATGGATCTTCTATTCTCATTTTCCAAAAGTGTGGCAAGAGTCACTTGGGAAAAGGCTTAGCCGGTATAAAAGTTTTCTTTGTTTGTGGGAAGAGTGGTCTAATAACGCTCAACTACACTTCATCCAATTCTAATTGTAGGCGGTCGCTAACAAGTATAAATCCAACTAAGAGTTGGGGTTGATCCCACAGAGTGTTACAATACAGAATTCAATTAAGAAATAAAATTGTGTCTTAATCGTTTGTAGAAATTAAGGTTTCGCAACATTAAAGTAAATCACAAAATTTTAACAACTAATATCAAATGGGCGGAATTGGGTAACCAATTTAAGATAACTAACACGAGTATTAAACAAGTAGAGATTAGACCTAAGGAGTGTGATAAGTTGAATGCTAATTTCGCGTAATGGGTGATTACTAGTTACTCAAAGGCGATAGTCTCAGTGGGTAGGCTAGGTTTTAAGAGCCATTTCTCAATCAACTATTGTGTTTCAAGTTAGTTCTTTCGAACGTCAACGAGCAAAACACAACCTAACAACCCAATTCCTTAATTAATCCACTCTTTCAAGCTAGATTAGTAAAGACGCAATCAAAACAATTATCAATCAATAATCCTACTCTATTACCTCTTTCTCAAGCAAGCATAGAGAGTTAAGCTAAAATTGCATTTGCAACTACAATTCCTCAATTAAAATATGAATAATCAATTGAACCCACTTCAAAACAACAATAAAATTAGTAACTAATAACACCTATTAGCTAATTAATGCATTCAACTACATAATCACAGCCCCAAAGAAAGGGGTACATAATTACACCTCCAAGGAAAGGGGTTTTAGCCAAACATAGTGAAAAACAAAAAATCATTACAATTGAAGTTTTCCATCTGATTTGCTAAGGATATGCAATTCCCAAATGCTGAAATTTAAGCTAAAAATCTTACAATCTCTACTCAAAAATGTAAAGGCAATGTTCTAGAATGTAAAAATGCAAAAGCCCAGAGGTAAACATTGTGGGAACTCATTTTCTTCTTTTAAAATTGCATTTTTATGTTCCCAAAATTTTAGCATGGAGTTAACCCGGCGAAGTAAATCAGGTTCGCTGACCAGTTCGGTGATGCGTCGAGTTGCTCCTCTTCTTGCCTTGGCTCTTTCATCATGTCATTCTGTAACTTTCAGCGAGCCAGATCGACATCATTTATCCCTTCGGCGTGTCGCCAAATTTCTTGTTTGCTCGCCAAATTGGTTTCGTCTATAGGCTGTTATGCTTGAACTTTAGGCGAGCTAAAGGTCCAGTCGACGACTATAACACCCCAACTTTGAAAAAGGGAAATATATTATTTTTCAGGAAATTCCAGGTGCCATCCACGAGGGCCAACCACGTCCCATGGATGGGACCACGGACCATGGATATTGTCCATGGACTGGGCACCCAAGGTCTTCCAGGAGCCAAGAAACCACGGCCTTACCAACAGATTGTCGGTCATACCACGGTCCATGGTTGGGGGCTGATGGATCAATAGCCCCAAAATCACTTCCTGACCACAGTCGACAGATGTGCAGGATAGGCCGTTGGTCAGTCCACAGTCCGTCGACTAGGGTTCGTGAATGGTGGATTGACAATTAAGTTTAGGGGAAGTTGGGTCTTTTTCTAATTGTTTTATGTCTATACTATGTCGTTTTAACCTTCAGTAAGACCCCTAAGTAAGTGATTCTTACCCAGAAACTCACCCATTCACTTCATTCTCTTCAAACTCACCAAAAGGAAGAACTCCAAATATTTCTATCTCTAGAAAGCTTGAAGAAGAAGGATTCAACCTAGGGTTTCAAGTCAAGTCTCAATTCCTCCATCGAAGATAAGAAATTGGCTTTGAGGTATGATAGTTTTCATCCATGGATTTCTTCCATTCATGGAGTTCCCAAATCCTCCTATTTTCAAAGTTTGAAATCCCCAATTGAGTTAGGGTTTTCTTCAATAATTTTCATGGGTTCTCTTGATTATTGATTTAAATGATTGAATTATGATCTCTTATGCATGAATTGATAAAATAATATGATTTTATGATGGTTCCTGAATACTCAAATTCATATCCCCAATCAACATAGACCTCCAGCACTTTGAATTACCTCAATCAGAGCTCCCAAAACTCAAGAAATCGCATTTTGAAGAATGAGGTCTTAAGCTGGAATTTTGGGATTTTAATACCCAAAAATAATCGCTAAAAGTCAAATCTAGTAGCTAAAGTTCTAAATTTTGGTCGCTAAAATCCTACACAAGAAATCAACACTTCAGCTGGTTTGCTCAAACTTTGAAATATTCGACGGAGTGTCCAGGATTCGTTTGGAACCCAATGCGCACAAATGAAATATGCTACCCCATCGAATTTGGCCTTCCGTACTTAACAAAATGATCAAAACTTCCATCTTATGTCTTTTTGACAAAAGGTGGATCGCACACTCAAGTTTTGTTTTAAGCTAAAAACCACAAGAAATCTCAAAATGAGATCGGAAGCCTAGGGAACCTCATGAAAGGTCATTTTTTACCTTGGAAGAGGATTTTTATTCTTAATGGTAACCATTTTCAATTGCCGGTAGTCCATAAACATACGAAGTGAACCATCTTTCTTACGAACAAACAAAACTGGAGCACCTCATGCAGAGATACTCGATCAGATGAAACACTTATCTAAAATATCCTTCAATTTCTCTTTCAATTCTTTAAGTTCTGCCAGAGCTATACGGTAAGGAGTAATAGAGATAGGTTGTGTATCTGGGAGAAGGTCAATACCAAAGTCTATTTCCTTTTCCGGAGGAAAACCGGGTAGATCATCAGGAAACACTTCCAAAAACTCATTTACAACAGGAACCGACTCAAGAGTAGGGGTTTCAGAATCTGTATCCCTAACCTGAACAAGATGATATAGGCAACCCTTAGAAAGAAAAACTTGCTTTAAGACAAGAAACAAATTGACCATTAGGTATAGAATTCCCCCCTTTCCGCTCTAGGATGGGTTCATTAGGAAATTGAAACTTAACCACTTAGGTTCAACAATCAATAGAAGCATAACAAGAATGGAGCAAATCAATACCAAGAATAATATTGAAATCTAACATATAAGGCTCTACAAGATCAACATGAGTGACTTTATGGGACAAAGAAATGGGATAATTTATATAGGCTCTCTCAACCACAATAGATTCACCAATAAGTGTAGAGACAGAAAAAGGTTCTAACAATATATCTGGAAGAACATCAAACCTCATAGCCACATATGGCGTCACAAAAGACAAAATAGCACAGGGATCAAGCAAAGCATAAACATCAAGATAAAGGACTTTCAACATACTGGTAACCACATTGGGGGAACCCTCTTGCTCATGACGAGTTTAAATTGCATAAAATATATTTTTCTTTGGTGCACATGAACCTGAACCGCTAGGCGGATCTTGTCTACCTTTTCTTCCTTTAGCAGTAGGTGATGGATAATCCCTTATCTTGTGACCACTCTTACCACAACCAAAGCAACCATTCATACCGGCTAATAACCCTCATGATTCCTTCCACATTTAGCAGAAGTAGTCAATGAAGATCCACCACCATTTCCTCCTAGAGGCTTAGGGTTAAGCACCCTATCTTTTTTGAACTTTGGAACCGGAGCATTATAAGAAACTTGACCAGAAAACCTTTTTCGTAACTTAGAATGGCCTTGTCCATCAGACCTTGAATATGAAAAGTCACCATCACCGGTCTTTTCTCTCTTTGCCTTCCTAGACCTTTCCTTAAGTTTCTCCTCTTTGATTTTTAAAGCATGAATCATGAGACGAGAAATGTCCATTTCATTGATAAGCATGGTGGTACGACATTCCATAACCACCATCTAGGGAACTCCCGAAACAAACTTGCTCATCTTTACCCTAGGATCGGCAACCATAGTAGAAGCATATCTAGACAATTGCATGAACTTCAAGGCATACTCCTTCACACCCATATTTCCTTAACGAAGGCTGATGAATTTAAGTACCTTTTCCTCCCTCATCTCAAGGGGAAAGAACCTATCAAGGAAACTAACCTTAAAATTTTCCAAATCAAGAGGGCCCGCATCAACTGCCATCTCTTCCTTCCATTGGTTGAACCAAAATTGAGCAATATCCTTAAGTTAATAAGAGGCCAATTCCACCTTTTACACCGGCGTCACTTCCATGCTCACAAACACCTTGTATACCTCATCAATAAACTCTTGAGGATCTTTCTCAACCTTGTAACAATAAAACTACGAAGGATTCATCCTAGTTAAGTCTCTCACTCTAGTTGACATCGTACCCAAATTTGGGTTAACGGGGACTACTACCTCCCTATTGGCTTGATACATCATGGCTTGGTCCAACACTTAAAAATTAGCTCGAAACTTTGCATTAGTCACTTGTTCAGCCAAAGGGTCGGCTGAAACTTGTGGAGCTTCTTGAGGAGATTCTCGTTCCACATTCTCATTTGCATTCCTCCTAACGTATGCTCTTCGAGGTGTCATATCCTGAAAAGCATCAGATAAGGATTAGAAGAGAGACATATAGAATTAAACTCTATCACATGAATTTAAAATGATGAAAGAAGTGGAATTTTCTAAACATCTTGTAGCTTCCTATTCATAGATATGGTGTGCTCACACTCATGAACAAGACACTACTCGACGTGGCTTATGAGACATCCTAGGACCTTTCTAAACCTTGTGCTTTGAATACCAAGTTTGTCATGACACAAAGTATACCCTAGAAGTATCATGGTGTATAATACCCCTAGAGGCCCTCCACAAGACATTTAGCATATATCATAAAAGATAATAGAAGTAAGGACTTTAAAAGATAGCATTTTATACATAAAAAGAGTTTGACAAAGCAGAAGTATAACATAAGTCTCAAAGCCATTGAATACATCATAAGAAAAGTGATTGGGACGTTACTCATAAATCATATACAAAGTCTGAAAACAAAAATGTCGTTAGCCTACGAGGAATGGAGAATTGGAGACTTGAAATAGAATCTTAGCTTCTTCTTCTTCTTCCTTAAGTTGAGAAGAATTTAGTGAGTGAATTTTGTTAGGTTTAGGGAAATCATGAGAATGGGGTTAAAGTGGGTAGTTTTAGGACTCAAAAGCTTTATATAGGATGTAGGGTAGAGGGAAAAATGATATAGTTTTGATCTGAAATGATTAGGGAAAAGACTTAAAAGGCCCTTAAAATAACTATCAAATTGGTCTATGGGTTAGACCTACGAACTGTAGAAAGCTCTATGGTCCATACTAGTCAACCATAGACCAAGTAGTACTCGACCATAAAGCTTACCCAATTTTCACGAACAGAGTTTACGGCTCATATACCCATCTATGAATAGGAACATAGTTTACGGCTCGTTATGATCTCTTATGCATGAATTGACGGACCATACTGGTGAACATTCAAAGAAGTACTGGGACTTGATTTTTAGAAAATTATTTTCCCCCTTTCTACGGTTGCCATCTATGGCCTGTAAAAGCTTATATGGTCCATAGATGGGGACTGTAGACACAACCTGCAACCTACAAAAATTATTTTCCTTCTTTTCCAAATCTGAGGTGTTACATCAATGGCCAAACAAAGCGCACTATTATTACTATTGAGGATATGTTGAGGGATTGTGTCATTGACTTTAAAGGTTGTTATGATGATGACCTAACTATCATTGAATTTTCTTATAATAGCAATTATTGTTTTAATATTCAGGTAGCTTCATTTAAGGCACTTCGAGGGAGAAACTGTAGGTATCCTATTTGTTGGTTTGAGGTAGGTGAGGCTCCCTTGATAGGGCCAGAATTGAACCACAAATATATGGAGAAGGTTGTTGTCACGCCCCGAGCCTACACCCTGAGAGTTGTTGGCAATCAAAATAATTGATGGTTCTAAGCAAACTCTTGGTTTGGCTTACAACTATACTCAAGGCTATAACATATATACAAAAACTTTTAAAATATGAGTATGCAATAACTTTAGAAATAAGCTCAAATACTTTATTCAAAGATCTTAAAATCTTAATAATGTGTATATACATTTAAAACACTGCTGAAATTTGTAACTCATCTATGAAGCCTCTAATATAGTGAAGATAGGTTATAGAGAGAAGACCCCAAGTTACCTAAATATTCTGATAATAATATATACCAACTTCTAATACTCAAGATAAATTGAAGTAAGGAGGTCTCATCAAAGCTGGATGAAAGTAATCTTAATGATGCATCTGTTGTCATGAGTACTTGAATCAACATTATAAAATGATGTAGCGTCGAATGATGTCATTACATGAAATGTATTGTATGAAAACTAGTTGAGTGAAACAAATAACTAAAATTGTACATACTAAGCTAAAACAAGTAAATCTGAATATAAATTGAATAGTAAACATGCATGTATGCTTTAACAACAAAACTTTAAAACTAAATATATGCAATAATAATAAAGATTGAAAATAATATAACTTTACTTTTCTTGGGGAGTTTCTCTAAGAGTCAACCATCACTTTTAGCATTGTGATGATACAATATCTTGATCAAGTTGCAAGAGCCATCATATACCTTGTTAGGGTAAAGGAAGAACTAAATTAATGAATCCAATCTTTGAGCCCTTACCCGGGGCTTTCTGAGGAGTCATCTGAATCCATGACACGATATTATCCTACTTTAGCAGCATAGTCTGAGGTTTGGATTATCTTAACCCTTACCAAACTTGATGCTCAATACTACTATCAAAACAATGAAATAATGCTCAATAACTATAAAATTGTCCCACTTTAGGGAAAGTGTTCCCACTATAGGGGAAAATTGTCACGACCTAAGGTGGCCCCTAGGCGTAACATACCGTATAGGACCCCGAGAGGCCCCATACAAGCCACTTAGAATTCATAACATAAGAAATAGAGAAAGAGATTTAAAACACAAGCTCAATGTATCAAAGTTTTATAAGCAAAGAAGAAATTATAAACATCGTCTCAAAGACATCTAGTACATAAGAGTGAATCTGGGCAAAGCCCGTACATCATGTTCAAAAACTAAAAATAAGAAAAGACTGAAAACAATAAATGTTCATCCTCAAAGCATGAGAACTCACCAAAGCTCGAAATCTCCTCAACGACCTCTAGCCACGAAACTGAGAACCTTGACTATCGACCCTATATTTTGGGAAATATAGGCAAGAGTATGCATTAGTACAAAATATGTACCAAGTATGATAACCATGAATAAAAACATATTAAAACATGCTTAAAAAGAGATACCTTAATGAAATGCAATGACCAAGCTAAAACATGATATAAAGAGTTATAAAACATGAGTCATAAAACATGGTCAATGCACATAATCATCATCTTAAACATGTATGAGATACTTCCTTGAAGTAACCTTAGTTCATCATAACTTGCTCGTGGAAAATATCATTAACCGACATATAAGACCATGAGAGCTATCATCATGGAATTTGATCTCTCCCATACCGAAAAGAGTTGTCCTACTTGCCACGGTAAGGACCATGAACTTCTAGCTTATGTGGATCTACTAGCTAATGTCTATCTACAAAATCCTATGTTGGCACATAGTTTATGGGACACGGGTAATAACCACTTGTCCACTCGGTTCTAAGTTTTAACTTCCACGGAATAGTTCTTATTCATATTCATCTTAGATTTTAAAGGAACATGGGTACTCCCCTCTTGTCCTTACATTATATGACATGGGTAATCGCCTCTTGTCTTTCAATTAGAGAGCATGGGTAATCGCCTCTTGCCTCCACATTAAAATAACTCCTTAACATTGGTCCATTTTAGGTGAGAAAGCTTTTCAACCTTAAGAACCCTTATTATGTGAGAAAACCTTTCACAATTCATGCTTACATGTGTATATGATAAATTCTTTCAACAACACTACAATAGCAACATCATTGATACTTCAATCTCAAAGCATCCTTAAAACATTTACATAGATTTCATAAGAACATGCTTGATTTCATAAAATTCTCTTTCATAATCCAAAACATTATATAATCATAACTTGGAAAACACGGGGATTACATGGGAATTATACGAATCATCATAAAAACATGAAATTAACTTAATCCATGTATAAGAGATCACAATTCAATCAATTAGATCAATAATTAAAGGAACCCATAACATAGAAGAAAATCCTAACTCATTTAGGGAATTATACCTTTAAAAATTGGAGAAGTTGGGAACTCGATGGAGGAAAGGCTTCCATGGATGAAACTATCATACCTTAATGTTAATTGCTTAACTTAAATGGAGGAATTGGAGACTTGGCTTGAAACCTTAGGTTAATCCCTTCTTCTTCAAGTTTTCTAGAGAAAAAATATTTGAGAGGTCTTCTTTTGTGAATTTGAGAGAATGATTTCAATTGGGTAAATTTGGGGGTTAAAACACTTATATAGGTCTTTAGGTGAAGAGAAAAATCACATAGTATCGAGATAAAATAATTAGAAAAAGACGCAAAAGTCCCTAAAAATATTAATCACCAACCCAAACGATGGCCAGACCGACGGTCCGTTGGTCAGACCACAGACCATCATGTTAGGGCATCGTTTGGATCAGAGGACAGGTCATGTGGCCTTGATCGATGGACCCCCAATCCACGGACCGTGGATCCTCACTTTAGATCCTATTTTTTTCTATGTGTGGGGATCACCTACGAGACCTACGTACGACTCTTACATTGAACGACGGACCATCCTGTTAGATCGTTGAAAAAGTATTGGAACTTAACATTTTTGGAAAACTGACTTGCCAATCGACGAACCCAACCTACGGTTCGTGTGTCAGTCAACGTACCGTCGGTGGCGTCCGTCGGTCTAGCACCATATTTCTTAAAAGCTGAAATTCTTATCCTTTTTCGAATTTGAGGTGTTACAAAAATTGATAATATGATACTTTGAACCTATACTCAATAATATTTCTTTAGAACTGAACTTTAAAAAATATTACTATGCTTTTTCGAAAAATCTTATTATGCTTGCTCAAATTTGATATATGTTTTCTTTTTTTTAAAAAAAGCTCTTTATACTTTAGTTTTGAAAATATGCATCTTGATGAACAAATATACTTTCTTGAAACTCTTCAAAAATATGCACTTGAAGCAAAATATACGTTCTTGAAACTCTTCTAAGATAACACACTTACAGAAAAATATACATTCTTGAAAATCTTGAATAATGATGCACTTGAAGCAAAATACTTTATTAAAACTCTTCTAAAGTAATGCACTTAAAGAAAAATATATTTCTTGAAACTCTTCAAAATAATGCAGTTGAAGCAAAATATCTTTTCTTGAACTCTTTCTTAAAAGACTTCTTTAAAATCTTGAAACTTTACTCAGAAAAATAATGCATATGAATTGTTATGACATGGTTTTAAAGTATATTTTAGCAAAAAAATCCATGATATGTAATAAGAATGAATCATAAATCAAAGATCATCAATGATATGAAGTACCATAATTTCGATAGTAAAATCAACAAACAACAATAGGAAAATAGAGAGAGTAAAACCCATAGCTTTGTTCTTACTAACTGAATTTGTAGATGTAGAGCATGAGGAATGACTTATTTCCTTACTATGATAGATTTCTATACCTTCAATTATCCACAAGTTTTGACGAAGAACCCTAACATTGAAGGAGAATTACAAAAGTCTTCCTCTTGAACCTTGAGATGAATTATCTTGAAAATCCTAGGTTTTGATGGTAGATTCTTTATTATACATAATTGTATGTTAAGAAAATTAGGAAATTGCGAGAGTATTCTTACCTTAATTTGAAGGAATAACTCTTGATGTAATTGCTCAAAAATCATGTCTTGAACACTAGAATTGAGTTTTTGATTTCAGTAGAGATAGAGGACAATTTGATGTTATAATCTTGTAGAAATTCTTGGATTTATGTTGTTAGATCATGGAAAATACTTACCATGACTTAGGAGGGGTTAAAAGAACTCTTCAGGGCTATTGGGGATGACCTAGGGGTGAAAAGTACAAAAAGAAACTCAAAATAGTGTTTTAATGAAATCTGGAAAAATTGATATACACCTAATATGCATTATATACATGTGGTATACATGGTCTACGGACCTTTTACGACCCATAGAATGATCTACAGCTCGTGGATTGGTTCCATGGAGTTTAAGCAAGAATAATGATTCTCTAATCCAATTCCGTGAGTTGGAACCATGGCCCCTAAATGGTTTCTTGGCCAGTAGTTTCCCATTCATAGAAACTAGAAGCATAATTCTCAGACTGGAATTTCTTCAGTGAAATGGTCAAAACTTTTAACTCTGGACTCATATTGTCGCAAACTTTGTGCAGCTAGAAAGAAGGCTCATAAATCTTTAATTTTGTAGGTCACTGGTACTTAAGTTATCATATTATGAGAGATATGATCATTTGGAGTTGACCCTAGCATGATTTTAGGGAAAAACTTTGTAAAAAGGCTTTGAACTTAGCTTAGTGCTAGAGGTCCCTAATGACCCTAAATCACTTTCGACACACTACCTACACTTGGTAATAAAACTTAACACACATGAATAATTAGCAACCGTCTAGTACAAGTCTATATGCATATAAAAAAATAGGTAGCGTCTTACCTTAGAAATTTTTGGTGTGTTACAGTTGCACTGTTTAGAGAGCAGTTGAAAATTTCTTAGAGTCGATAAAAATCTTATTAAGATGTAAGGCAAACATACTTAGTGTTTGAGATTAACGATTTGGATTTTATAAAAAGTCTCTCCCGTGAAAGGGGTGATATGATTTTGCAAAAATGGGAAGCTTAGTCTGCGATACATTACTCCCTATCATATTTTGAATAGGATCTAGAAGGTGGCCTATAAGCTAGAGTTGCCTATGAAGTTAACAGTACTAGTGCATCATATATTTCATGTCTCCATGTTAAAGAGGTGTGTTGGTGACCCATTAATTATTGTTCCTTTAGGACTATTGGGTGAAAGATATCCTATCTTCTTAGGAGGTACCAATTTGGATACTAGATCGACAAATTCACTAGTTGAGAACTAAAGAGGTACGTTACTAAAAGTTTTATAGATAAATCAGTTTGTTGAAGAGCCTACATGAGATGCCAAAGAGGATATAAAAGCTAGATACCTAAAATTGTTCATTCCTTAGGATGAGATTCCTAAGTTCATAGTCCTTCCCTTAATACAGATTTAACGCCTACACTTTGTGTTTGAGGGTTTTAGTTCCTATGTTTTATTTGTATCGCGTGTCTTCATTCAAATGATTATGACTTGATAGGGAATTCAATTCAGAAAAAGTTAGATTGAGTTGGTTACCCTTGCTTGACCACCATTCGAGGACAAATCACCCAAGAAGGAGATATTGTAACACCCCACAAATTTCAATATAAGATCTGAAACCTTATTTGTATGTTTATAGGCTCAAACCCAATAATTTTTAATTGTATGTAAGTGTTAACGTCAATTTTATAGTGTTGTAAGTGCTTTGGATATGAATTGGGTCACAAGAAACCAGTAACACCTCAGAAATTGGAAAGTCAAGTTGGAAAGGAAAAGTGTAAAAAATATTGCTGGAACAATGGTGTATGAGACTGACCTACGAATCGTAGGAAGGAAATCGTAGAACCTAGAGTTGAGTTTTGAAAATTTTGAGTTTCTGAAATTTGACCTACAAGTGAACAGGACGGGCCGTAGATGGCACCCATAGAAGTGATTTAGACTTAGTGAAGTTTTAAGTTTGCATTTGGGTTCTATGGAAGGATTTTATAAACCGTAGAATGAATGACGGACCGTAGAAAGGTCTTCTGGGAAATGATTGAATTTTGGGTTTCTAAGGTTGGCTTTACTGTTGACCAGTACAGACCGTAGGTCCAAGCCGCAAGTTCATTTGGCATTTATTTTTTAAGGGTGTTTGGGTCTTTTCCTATGCATCTAATATCTATACTATGTTGTTTTGACCCTAATTTTAAGTCCTATAACTACCTTTCTATTCCTAAATCTACCCAAACCTTCTAATTCTCTCAAATTCTCAAATCCCATCCAACTTCATCCTCTCTAATTCTCTCTCAAGTTCAAGGAAGAAATCTAGGGTTCAAGCTTCTAGTCTCCTTGATCCTCCATTGCCTTTTGTATTTGATATATAAGGTATGTGGGAATTCATCAATGGGTTTCATTCATCCATTGAGTCTCAAAACATCTCTAAGTTCCAATTCAATTTCATCAAATTTGGTTAGGGTTTCATCCAACTCTCCACATGGGTCTTAGTTGTTATGATTCAATTGTTTGATTTTAGTCTTCTTATGAATGATTGAGTTCAATTACATATTTTCCAATTGATTTCATATGGACCCATGTATTATTCATGATTTTGACTATTAATTTATGAAGATATAAATTTATCAGTTTATGAATATGATTTATGAAAGTTAATGCATTATTTATGAAAATATGTTTATGATCTAAGGTTGCTTTTAAGATGAGCATCATATAATTGTGAAAGGTTTTCTCACATAATTAAGAAATCATGATTTTGTGAAAGGGTTTTTCACACATACATGAATCAAGATTTAATGAGCTACTCTATGATAACTTAAGCTTGGATTAGTATCTAAATTGTATTTTCCATGTATGATGATTTGTTTATGAAATGACTATTTCGTTAGAATTTTTATTAGCACTAAGAGGACGTTGAGATGGAGGCTCCCCTATTAGTAGAGGCCGGATCTTTAGTAGAAATCTCCTTGTCCCTAACTACGTGCCCTCATGGGATTTTTCTTAGAAAGATATAGGTAGTGGATCCACCTAAGGTAATTTCCTTGGCAAGGAATGATATCTCTTTTCGGTGTGGGAGCAAGACATTGAATTCCATGTTATGGCTCACGTGGCCTCTATCGATTAATGGTAAATATCCCACAAAATGAACTAAGTTACTTCAACAGTTTTGACGAAGCTTCCTTATGATTTTAAGATGCATTGACCATGTTCATTATTTATGATTCTTCTTTAAAGGCTTTTCAATATGTTTTAGCTTGGTCATGACATGTTTTCCTTTATTTTCCCTTATGATCATGTTTTACGTTCTTATGCATATCCCTCATACTTAGTAAATTCCATGTACTATTGCATACTTGTGCCTACATTGTCTCATAATGTAGAGTCCGGCGCTTCTCCTCCTCCCACTCGTGGCTAGTGATCGATTGAGTACTTGACCATGAAGATTTGGTGAGTCCTCGTGTTTCGAGGACCATATCACTTTTACTTTGCTTTTCTTATGTCTTTAGTTTTCAGATGTTGTACGTGGTATATGGGTTACGTCCCGACCACTTCTTTTGATGTATTAGATTAACTTGTCAAGACTATGTGTGTATACTTCTACTCGTATTACAAACTCTTTTATGATATGAGGCTATTGCTTAATTTCTCGTATCTTCTATAATATTATGTCGTATGTATGTCAAGTGGCTTGTGTAGGGCCTCTCTGGTTTTTATACATCATGTCATTCTTGCAATTTTAGTTTACAACTATAAATTGAACTCTTTCATCACACTTGAATAAATAGTTAGAAGTAGTATAATTTAGTAAATAGTAATTGAAAAGTCCTTTAGGTTTGATAATCCGGATCTTTTAGAGTTACTATATTACGTGTGAGACCACGTACACTTATTTGCGTATTTGGGAGCAATAGATATAAAGCACGTCTAGTTAGCAAGAGATCCACTCAAAAGGAAGACAGAGATTTCAAAGAGACTTTGTAATTCGCCAGTTTCATCTAAAGACTCTTTTAGAATTATTATGGCACTTGTAGCTCATTATGACTTAGAGTTGTACCAAATGGACGTAAAGACTACATTTCTTAATGTAGACATTGAAGAAACAATATACATAGTGCAACCAGAAATTTTTGAGTCTCAAAATTCCAAGCACTTTGTATGTAAACTTAAGAAGTTCATATATGGTTTATAATAAGGCATCTCGCCAATGGTATTAAAAGTTTTATCACGTGATAATCTATTTTGATTTTAAGAAAAAACATTGTTGAATTAATGCATATATCTCAAGTTCAGTAGGAGCAACTTTATAATTCTTGTGCTATATGTAGATGGCAATTTACTGGCAAGCAGTGATGTAGGTTTATTGCATGAAATTAAGAAATTTCTATCTAGTAAACTTGGAATGAAAGATCCTAGTAAGGTGTCATTTATTCTAGGTATAAAGATCTACAGAAATCATACTTGGATTATTTCCACTTATATCGATAAGGTGCTAAGTAGACTTGGCATGCAAAGTTGTACATTAGAAGAGACGCCTGTGGCAAAAGAAGATAAATTTAGCTTGAGCTAATGTACAAACATAGAAATAGAGAATAAAAGAGATGGACAAACTCTCATGTGCATCAGCAGTTACAAGTCTCATGTATGCACATAATTGTACGCGTTCAGATATAGTGTATATAGTGAAAAATGTTGGACCGATATTTAAGTTACTCAAAAATGGATCATTGAAAAGCAGAAAAAACAGATTATGAGCTATCTTCAAAGAACTAAAGATTATATGCCCAATTATCAGAGGCTGAACAACATAAATGTTGTATGTTATTTTGATTCAGATTTCGTTGGAGATCCACATTAGGTTATGTTTTCATATTGACCGGAGGAGTTGCTTCTGAAAGAGTATGAATCAAACATTACTATCTTCTTTTACCATGGAAGTCAAATTTGTAGTCTGTTATGAAGCATCAAATCAAGAAATATGACTAAGAAATTTTATTAGTGGAATACAAATATTCAGTGGCGTAGAGAGACCATTGAAAATTTATTGTAATAATAAATTTGCTAAGGTATATTTCAAGAATAATCGAAATTTGTCAAAGTCAAAGCACATTTGCATTAAATTTCTAGTTGTGAGGGAAAGAATTCAGAGACGTCTTATGTTGATTGCTCATGTTAGTACAAACTCGATGACTGCAGATCCACTTATTGAGATTAAGTGTGGATACTTTTAGAATTAGTTAATTAAGTGTAGACGTCAAATTAATTAATTGATCGAGTCTGTTAGAATTAGTTAGTTAGCTGTCAAATCACGTGGTAGTTGCTTTCTTTTCAGTTAGTTAGGACTTTAGATATTTTTCTCATCTTGTTGTATAAATACCAGGCTGAACTACCATTGTACACAATTAATTCAGAATGCAGAATTTCATTCTTCTTCTCTAATCAAGCTCTGTGCTCTCATCATCAATGGAGGTTTCATCTTCTCAAACCTCTCATCTTAACACCACTCACGATAGGTTTGCCGCCTAAAGGTTTCATGGGCATGTGGCACATATGGGTGTTGTAAGATTCGATGATGAGCCACTCTAATAGGAGTTTTGGATTTTATTTATGCTTTTGACATGTTAAAGTTTATTTTCTGTACAGATTAAAGTTTTATGAAATTTATGAATTTCATTTTTTTATTGATAACTATGAAAAATAAAAATACTAACTTTCTATTGTGATATTATCTAAAGTGGAATAAATTGATTTTAAACTATTCAAATTATAAAGTACGACCGGTAGGAAATAGATATGACATAGATCCTTTTTACATGTATTTTTCATATTTGATCTATGTCATTGTATTACTGATATTTGTTAATATTGATGGGTTTAGTTACAAATATATGTTACAAAAATTTCTTTGATCCTATATTGGTATTATCGATGGACCAAATTATTTCGAGATATTTCAATTAAGATAGTAAAAATTTGTGCACAGTAAAATTTAATCTATGTACGATTCAGAAATATATGTGGTCCAAGTGAGAGATTGTTAGTAATTTGTATTCTTCAATAAAGTAATTGCAATGGAACACGGTTAGTTCACTTTTCATTCTTATATATTGATATTTATGTTTAGTGATTCTCTTGAGATTTTGGATAAATTGCTTAAAGTTATCTAACACGTTTATACTATATTTAATCCATTGCTGATGTGAGTTTCACTAAAATGTATATCATCTAATTAGCTATGTATTACTATTATCTATGTTCTTTTGGTAATTTAAACTTAGAAGTCATGAAATATTTAGGCTTAAATTTGCTTGTGAGGAGGATTTATAAAACATAGTATAGTACAAGTGTCTTGATAAAGTTGTTGGTGCCACATGCTTGATTTCTGCCATGTAGATTTGCTTTGCTATAAAGGTTGCAAGTATAATATTTACGGACCCTAATTTTTATTACTAATACAATTTTGAGCTAAATGTAATTTTTTTGTCTAAATATCTTCGGTTTAGTTTGGCTATAGCCGGTGTTTCAACACAATTTTAATATTAAGATTATTTTAAAGAGAGAAACTATTTTATTATTAAAAAATTAAATAAATTTTATTTTTATTAAATTAAAATGTACATATTCAAATTTTTAATTGATCTTATACACAAATAAATACAAATAATAATTAAATATTGATATAATCCCGCAAAAATATTATTGTTATCTTTTTGTTTCTTATCCTGCAAAATAAATAATATGTAAACGTAAAAGTAAAAAAAAATTATTATATATGAAAAAATAAGAAAAAAATCTTAAATGAAACTTAACCACACTTATGAGATATGTTAATTAATTAATAAGGGATCAGTTGGTAAATATGTATATATGGAAGATATATTTTGGTATCGAATAAAATAATTTTCTATTTTTGTTTCCACTTTTTTGAAAAAGTAGAAATATTTAGCTTCATCCCAACAATAGAAAAATTGTAAACACCGAGTACAAGTAAATATTTTCTTATAATTCTCTTCTTCTTTTTTTTCCATATCATTTTTACGATATAATATAAAAATAGGATTTATTTCTCAATCCTATATATGTTTGTTTCTTATTTCTGCAGAACAATATACGTTTTTAAATGTTTAAATTGTTACTTGAAATATTTATCATTTCATAAATAGTACTATACTATACTTTTATGTAAATGAAGTTGGAGGTATTAATTTTATATTTGATGTTTCAGCATTCATATTCAAAATTAGAGTAAAGGTGGTGGAAGTATTTTCATTTATTAAGGTTTTGAAAACTTTTCGCTTTAATATAGTTTTGTCAACTCTAATAGGTCATTTTTTTCACAGTAGTTATCATAATTTATGGTAGAATCAACAAGAAATTTCTAATAAGTAAAGATTATTTTCATTTTGCATGTCATTAATTAGTTATTATATTACCAACATAGATTGTGGTGCAGTGATGAGACTATTTCACTCTTAATTAGAGGTCTTGGGTTCGAGCTCTGAAAATCCCGATTGACCTGCAGTGCGTGATCTAAATATAGTCTGAGCTCCGAACACTGAATGAGAAACACAATATTTACAATTTTTTTATAATCACTTAAAACACGAATAATTTCTCTCTAGTTAAGTGTAATAATACAAATCCTTTTGGAATCATGAAATATTTCTTGAATTCCAACAATGGCTTCACATCAAAAGATGTTCTAATATTCCAGCACAACTTGCATGGAAGGAGATTCTAATAGTATTCAAAATGTGGTGATCACTTTTTATAGTCTTTAATATGATGACACAAAGGTTCTTTATTGTCTTTTAAGTATATAGAAATGAACCACGATAGAAGTTCTCTATGCCTTCCAACTTTAGTCTTTTGTTTTACCTTATTATTTTAGCAATATATTTTGGAATCAAAAGCTTTACATTAATTATCAAATATAAAAAAAGATCCTCCAATTGGGAATGGGATTCATTTTTAGATGAGAATATACACGTGCCAGGTGCTTAAACATTCTCCAAACCAATGAAGATGTGAAGAGGAAGATCATACATTTAGGTTTTTGTCATTAATTTTTATATATTTGTTTTTTTCTTATTGGGTGCCCCATGTTTGATAGGACAAGATTCCAGCCTTCAAAATCAAGTCATATTATGCAGTTTTGCACTTTTTCTGACTTGACCATTTAATGGATTTGTTTATCATCAAAAAGGGCACTGTTTGAAGCATGATCCCAAAAAGGAACCAAAAGCATAAAAGCCTAATACTAGTAAACATTATGATCAAAAGGGCTCCTTTTGGGGATGGGAAAGAAATTAGTTTAGCTTAAAAACATGTAAGAATAAAGTTAAATCTTAAGAATTCGGTTGGCTTGTGAGGGGTATTTGGACGGACTTTTTAAAAGTGATTTTATATATCAATAACTAAAATTTATAAGTTAAGACATTCAACTTTCGACTTTTCTTTTTAATAGTACTTTTCAGCCTTAAAATGTGTTTAAAATACTTTTTGAGTTACTCAAACACTTTCAAAATAAAAATAAAAAGTAACTTATATTAAAGTCACAAAACCACTAAAAATAAATCAATCCAAACACTTATCATCTAAAGATTATAATTTTGGAATTATAATTTCTCGCGCGACTAATTATTTCACCTAGAAGGTGAATAAAATAACAATACCAAATTGAATTGGATAGGGTGAATATTTAATTTATAATTAAATTTATAATTAAATTTATAATAAAGTTTATATTGTATTTGAAGAGATAAATTCATATTGCCTACCATATACAATATTAATTTAATCACAAATTTCATCCAAAATATCTTAATTATTCCACGTACCAAATCATCCCAAATAATATATAGTAGCATACATATGTTATATTTAAAACGGGGCAAAGCTAAGTGTGGAGGCCATTGTCCTAGGCAAAGTGATTCCAACATATATATATATATATATATATATATATATATATATATGCAGCTCATTGGTTGATGAATAATTGGGATTCACATGAAATGAAAAAGCAGTTCATGCTGACTAGGTTGAGCACTGACCACACAAAATTTTCTTCTATAATTTTGGTGGTTACAAGATACTATAAATCTAATATTCAAGTAAAGCTGGGTAGTGGATTTTACTTTCTAAATTTTCTGTTTTATCGATCATTTGATTTTGTTATTGCTCGGAGCTGTCAATTTTATATTTTCTTAGAAATTTTTAAAAAAGACTACAGTTTGAACTTAACTAGAAATTCTTGGTTATAACCCATTTCGTTCGCGGGCCAGGTGCCGCGTTCACTATGCTTCAGGCCCCCGACCTTCCGCAATCATGGAGAGACTCCCACAATCACAGAGTTCATTTAACTAGTCTTTTTATAAAGGACCATCGTGAATTCAGCATTAGTTGGTTATTTTCAAATTGAGTTTTTGTGAGTTGTAGAGCTCCAAATTTGCTAATTCTTGTTGCAATTGGTACGGAAGATTTGTGTCTCTGCTTTGGGGTGATCATGGAGTCACAAGGAGCATGTATTTGATATAAAATTATTCCCGAAGTGTCAGGATCCTAAATTTACAAGTCGTGATGGCACCTATGTTCCCAACCGATAGGTAAGCCAACCTAATAAGTTAACTTATTCAACTTAAACTATGAAAAGGTAAGTAGCAAGCAATATCTCGAATACTAAGTCTTTTATAATAAAATGCGGAAAAAACTGAAATACCACCCCAAGATTTAGTGTCATAAGTACAAGAGCTTCTAAAGTCAATACAAGTCTCTAATTATTTAACAAGTCTAAACATAAGAAATATCCTATTAGAATACCAACACGACCTAATAAATAGAGATAGATGAAGGTACGGGCCGCAGATTATCCAAGCAGTTCACCACAGCTCCAAAATTATCCAAACTCAGACTCAATCTCCAAGAAATGCGCTCAAATTCGAATACAATCTACACCACAAAAGAGTGCAGCAAGTGTAGCATGAGTACGAAACCACGTGTACCCTGTATATCTCATTGACCGACAACGAAGAAGTAGTGACAGGAGTATATAAGAAAATAATTCTTTAATTTTACAAGTCCACCTTATACTTATCAACCAAGTTTCCATCAAATATGGATAATCAATGTCACGTAATGTTCAACATCAATAAAACACATACTCAAACAAAAATGAAAGATGTAATGAGATGCAATACAATGTGACACCATGAAATGATATGCATAAAATGCCTAGTATTCTCTCAATCGTATATACATGATACTCCTCGGAAATACATTGAGAGTTCATGACCCATGGGGGACTCGCGAGATCCATATACCGACACGGACGATCTCCACGTGTCTGTGCGGATGATCTCAACGCACTATCATACAATACATAATCCTAGCACAGACGATCTCCACATGCCCAACTTATAATCATAACCAATCTCAACACGGACCGTAACACCCTGCTATTTGAAAGAACTAGAATTAGAAAGAAAACATTTTTTGAAAAGATCAAATTTGGAAAGTTTGGCAAGTTTTGCAAAGTGTAAGTTTTAGGTCAACTTCAAACGACCGTAACTCTCAGTACAAGATGAGTTAGGTGGAAAAGAAGATGTCAAATGAAAGGTCTTGGAATTATCTTTCCAACGCCACCGAGTTTGCTAAATTTTGAGCTTGTATGAGGGAGATATCCTCGTTTGAAGTTGGGTTCTCCAGTTAAGGAAAGTTACACAGATTTAAGAGGAGTATTTTGATCTTTTCATTACCAAATTAAACCATTCGTTTTTAGTAAGTTAATTGGGGTCTAAACTGAGTTAGTTTAGTTTACGCAACTAAGAATTACGCTAGGGCTTTGAGAGAGGAGAAAAAGGGAGAAAAGTCAAGGCATTCTTGGAGATTTCTTGCGGAATCGAAATCGTTTCGCCAAGGGTTGATCCCTAAAAAGATATATGAGACTTTCATAGAGTTGGGTTCGTTCACCTACGCTCCAATCATGTTTAGTTCAGCGAAATTCGTTCTAGAAAGTTGAAAGTTTGATAATCTTGAATTGTGTTCTTGAAATTGACTTTCGTTCTTGAGATTTGATGGGATTGTTGAGTTCTTAAGGAAATCGTGTCGATTTTGAGTCATTTATGAATAGATTCTTGTGTACATATACTGGGTATCTAAATCTAAAGATAATTTGAGAAAAAGAATCGAATTTAGGTGAATTGGGGTTAGAAAATGAAGAAGGAAAAATTCGGGCGAAACTTGCAACCCAGTCCGCGTCGCAGACATGCCTCCCCTTTTTACAGAAGATTTCTCCGCGTCGCGGAGATTTTGCGTACCCCTCTGCCTCAAAATTTATTTCTCGAACAAATATTTAAATGCATCTCCCCGTCGCGGACTTGCTTCTAGATTGTGATTTCTTGATTGTTTCTCATGTTTAGTTATCTAACTCTTAAACATCACGAGATCTTTCCTATCACAAATCACAACCTTGACTCCATAAATTCAAATTCAAGAAAAGTTAAGAGTCACGTCTAGAGAGTTCTTAGAGTCTTTTAAAAAATCTTTTGCAAATGCTTTAAACTTGTTTTAAGACTTGAGTTTTGAGTTGAGTAACGAGTAAAGAGTGAAGTTCATTTTTTCAAAAGAGTAAATGGCGACTATGTATTCCCAAAGAGTAAATGTTTTCACATTTAAACAAGAAATGAAACACCGATTTCCAAAAGAGCCTTTGAGCTAGTTTTCAGTTAGGAATAATGTTTTCACATTTAAGCAAGAGAGGAAACACTGATTTCCATCCTTTGGGCTAGTTTTTGAGTAATTATCTCAAACCACAGAAAGAGTAATGTTTTTAAACATATAAGCTAGTTATATTTTGGGAGTAGTATTGAGCACCAATATGGGGGGAGAGTTCAGATAACTCACAGCCCACATAAACCATGTAGCCAACGTGGGTAGAAAAGAGTCATACCTTTTAGATGATTCCTTAGTGATTTTTAGCATAGACTAGTGGATCCACTTAGTAGTTAGGTTCTATACCCTCCGACAAGGTATAAGACAGCCCTGGCAGCGCGAGGCAAAATGGTTTATCATCACATAGCTCATAAGTGATGGTTGTCGGTTAGAGAAACTCCCGTAGAGATATTTTGTATTCTTATATACACAGAGTTAATTGTATTTTCATATACAAACAAAGTTTATATTGTATCCTTGCATATAAACTGAGTTATCATTGTATTTTTAAATACACAAAGTTGTTATCCATGTTTTAAAAACTTTTCTTGATATTGCATTTACATTATTGCTTTATATTGAAATGAGTTGAGCTGAGACCAGGAATGTTCCTTTAGTTCCTTTCAAGCTTATGTCTTGTTTTAGTATTCTCCTCGCATTCTCGTACATTCAATGTACTGATGCCAGTTGGCCTGCATCTTTTTATGATGCAGATTCAGGTAACCAGGATCAGCATCCAGCACATCGTTGATCCAGTTGAGCTTTAGAGTTGTTGGTGAGCCTCATTGCTTCCGGAGGATCCTTTTTTATTGCTTTATCAGTTTAGTTCATTAAGATATCGTGGGTCTTGTCCAGATGTCCATCTCAGTTGTTAGAGGCTTCATAGACAATTACTTGATGTTAGTTCATGAGTCATTTTCATTCAGTTATGTTGAGACTTGAGTTTCCACTTTGGCGAGTGAATGCTTATTTTTAAACCATTCTAAGTTTTCTATTGAGCTTTCAGTTTACCTTTTTAAGTACTTTTATCAGGAGTAAGTCTTCCGTTGAGTAGTAAGCCAGGCCAAGGGTTTGCTTGGGGCCAACAATGGTTCTCAAGTGTCAGTCCCACCCAGGGTGAAGGCTCGGGGAGTGACAAACTTGGTATCAGAGCACCGAGTTCAAAAGTCTTAGGGAGTCTATGAAGTTGTGTCTGTAGAATCCTAGTTATCGGTGTGAAGTGCGCCACATTTATATTTAGGAGGCTGCAACACTTAGGAACTATCTAACTTCTTTCGTACTCATTTCGTGCGATATAGTTTATCTCTAAAAAGTTTCTTCTAATATGTGCTTGCGCGTATCTTTCAGATCATGCCTCCACAAAGAGCTGTCAGAGGTCATCCCGCTAAAAGGAATGTTGAACCACGGGAACAAGGGGTACCTAATGCACTTGAAGTGCAACCCCAAGGAGAGGTCACCAATGCTGAGTTCTGAAAAGCTATTTAGATATTGAGTCAATTTGTAACCAATCAAGTTGGACAAAGATAAAGTCGACAGGAAGTGGCTGATACTTCAAGGATCCGTGAGTTTTTAAGGATGAATCCGCCAAGCTTTGACGAGTCCACAAATTGGACTCATTTAGGGCTATGTTTTAATAGAAATTGTGTCCTCAAATGCTTATTTTATCTCAATATATGATGAAAACCCTTAAGTTTCAAGTATTTGAAATTTGAAGAAAAACATGGACACTACTTGGCAAAAAGGAACGAAAAGGCTAAAAAGAATAAGAAAATGAAGACCTGAGGATCGCTGAGTCCACTTGGTGAAGCGCCGAAGGGTCTCACTTCGCCTTTTGTTCAAGTGTGTTGAGCCCTGAAGGAAAGGATCAAGTCGGCAGAAAAAGGGAGTAGTCGGCGCATCGCTGAGAAGGACCGCGAAGCAGTACTATGTCTCCCAATGACCCAGAGCACGACGATGCCGAAGGATGGTGCAAGACGGCGGTGAACTACACCAAAGGGTGAATCGCCGAGTTGATCGATGATTCCGTCGCAGCACTGATTTTTGAAAACTATAAATACTCGTTGACAGTTATAGCTTAGTATCAGATTTCAGTATCACATTTTTAGTATCAGATTTAGAATATAATTTTAGTACTTTTTATTTAACTCTCAAGTTTGTAAGGGTTTGAAGACTAAGAAAAGGGTTTCACTTCTTTCAATTTTGAAGTGGGTCTCTTGGATTCTTCTTTCTTTGCTCAAATCAAGTCTTATTTCTCTATACCCATTTGATTTCAACATCATCGAAGGTATGAATTTCTATCTCTTGATGTGTGGCTAAAAACCGACATTCTTGGGGTGTGATTTAGCAAATATATGTTGATATTATTGTTGGGTCTTGCTTGTTGATAGGTTAGATGTATTTTAATGGTGATTTCACCTAGTGGTTGTGGTTTAATTTAATGGGTTTGTAGTTGCAAATACAAAGCTACACATGTGTTTTCAGCTTGCCCGAGAGGGAGGTCACAAAACCAAGACCGCTAGACTGATGGCTCAAGGAGTGGGTCGACATGAGGTTCAGCCTGAGAGGGTGAACCCTAGTCCCATATCCTAACACTCAGCTCGAGAGAGTGAGTGGGGTAAGGCGTAGGCTGGCCTTCATGTTGCAAATGGATGTTCGAGAGGAACGCATTTGAAACGGGGTAAGTTTCCCGAGAGGAAACTTATTTCCATCTAAAGCTTAGCCTAGTCACTATTATCTTGCAAATTTCCTATCGAAAGCATGTACCCAAATATTTATCTCAACTTGTATTGCGGTCACACCCCAAGAACTCTTCCCCATACTTGATTTCCTTATTATTTTTGTTGTTTTTACTTACCAGTGACAAAAACCCCAATCGATATTTGACACTTTCATGTCACCCCCTTTAATTTATAATATTTTTAATCGTTAATGTCTTTAGCTATGACTAGTTAGAACTAAATTTTATTTTTCTATTAATTCTCAAAACCGCTCCCTTGGGACATGACCCCAACCCTTGGTTGGGTTACTGTACTATTACACAATCGTAGACACTCGTACTGGAAGTTGTGTCGTTGATTACGTGATATTTTCTAAACATCAAAATGGCGCCGCTGCCGGGGAGTGGTTTCACTTGAGAATTCTTAGATTAGTAGAATTTTTGTTCTTCTTTGTTGTAGTCTACTTACCTAATTTTTAGTTTTGTTTTGAGCATTTGTGTGTTTCAACAACCATATGAGTGTGAACTGCGAAAATAGCTGCCAAGAAGGCAACCCAGTGAGCTATCCTTTTCATCGAGACGATATTGATGATATTAATAGTGTGTACAATCCTGCCCAAGTGGGTGAGATGGATGCAATTTTCATGCCACAAGGAGACGAAAATGCAACATTTGAAGTTACTAGCACAACACTCCATCTTATACATTCAAGAGGTCTATATGGAGGGTTAGAGCATGACGATTCGTATGAACATATATGAAGCTTCATAGAAGTGTGCACCCCTCTGTCATTAAAGAATCTATCGCAAGAATGTATACGGCTGCACTTATTTCCATTATCATTAACTGGGGAAGCCACTAAGTGGTTGATCGAGCTTTCAAAAAACTCCATCAAGTCATGGGAGGAGTTGGTTATGGATTTTCATGAAAGATTCTTCCCTCCATAAAATATGATGAAACTAAGAGATGACATTCAAATATTTAATCAAAACGAGGGCGAACCAATTCACAAATCATGGACACGATTTAAGAGAATTTTGCAAAAATGTCCAACGCATAGATTGTTGATCAGCTGGTGCAAGGAGGAATAATGTTACAATCATCTGAAGTAGCATCATTTCTCCTAGATGGCATGACTAGAGTAAATCAAGCATGGTACACAAAAGATGACCAAGTTTCCCTACTGTGCTTCAGATTAACGCAAGAACAACTCGAAAAAGAAAGGGAAAGGGACGAAAACATCAAAAAGATGTTTCTCAAATGGAAGTGATACACGAGCACATGAAAGGGACGTATGGAGTATTTCGATTTGAGGCGGGTTCGCCTTCTGGTTACTTAAGACCAGGGGAGAATCAAGGTTGGAACTCCAAAAGAGTTGAGGAGGGTTCTTCATCCGGTGACTTAAGACCGGGGGAGAATCAAGGTTGGAACTCCACAAGATATGAGGAGGGTTTCCACCCATGCTATCAACAGCGGGGCAGAAATCAAGGTTAGAACCATTATAGGGGTAACGAATCAAGGAGATATTTCCACAATTGGGTTGAGTAAGATGACCATGAGGAAGACCGTACTCAATTGAGTGAAATCCCGAAATCAAAAGGGAGCGCAAGTAGTCCTCGGGTAAATAATCTATTGTCACGCATACTTGATAAAGTTGAGGGCTCGGATGATTTGCTAAAAGGAATGAGAGATAACTTTTCATCACTAAACAGTAAAGTGAATTCTCATGTTGATGCCATCAAGATACTAGAAGGTCAATTGAGTCTATTATCAGCTAAATTAACATCCAGGACACTAATGCAAGATAATGAAAGAAGGTTGGTTGTGGTAACCCATAGTGGAAAGATGGCAAAAGGGAATGTGATGGAAGATGAAGGAGCTGGTTACAAAGAAAAGGATCCTGGAGTATGAAACGATTGAGGTTCCCCATAGTTGCAGCGCAATTATGACAAATGAGTCAATCACTAAGAGAAAAGATCCTGGGGCATTCACAATTCCTTGCACAATTGGCATGCTCCAATTCGCTAAAGCTTTGTGTGATTTGGGAGCAAGCATTAACTTGATTCCCTATGCAATATACAAGCAACTTGGCTTGGCTGAACCAAAGGCAACCACAATGAGACTCCTTATGGCTTATCGATCAGTCAAGCACCCAGTGGGGATACTCTATGACATATTGGTAAAAGTAGATCAGTTCATCTTTTCGGCTGATTTCGTGATTCTGGATTGTGAGATCGATGTTGAAATCCTCATTATTTTGGGAAAGTCATTCTTAGCTACCGAGAGAGCATTGGTGGATGTCGAAAGCGGAAAATTGAAGTTCTGTGTGAACGATGATGAGGTTACCTTCAATATCTGTAAATTCATGAAGCAACCAAGTAATACCCATGTGGTGTCTACTCAGGATGTTATAGATGAGGCAGTGGCAAGTGTTAGCCATTTAATACGAAAGAATGAACCCCTTGAGTTTGTACTCGCTAACTATGATGAATCCGAAGTTCAAGGCTATGAGGAAGTGGTAGCTGCCTTATCAGGGTTAGGAGTATACTCAAGAAATCCAATCAAGTTGGATATCGACCTGAAAAACAGAGAAAGTCTTCTGCAAAGTAATCAAAAGAAGAACCCCCGAATCTGGAATTAAAAGTCCTGCCCTCTCATCTAAAATATGCCTTCTTAAGAGCCAATAATACGTTACCAGTGATTATTGCAGCTAACTTGCTCGAAGGGCAGCTGAAATTGCTCATTGAAGTACTGCGGAAGCATATAAAAGCTATTGGATAGACAATAGTCGATATAGTAGGAATTCCTCATGGGATATGTACTCACAAGATTCGGCTTGACAGTGAATGTAAACCTAGTGTGGAGCATCAACGGAGATTGAACCCTCCAATGCAAAATGTGGTGAAGAAGGAAATCATCAATTGGCTAGATGCAGGAGTGATATACCCTATCGCAGATAGTAAGTGGGCAAGTCCAGTGCAATGTGTATAAAAAAAAAAGGTATAACCGTACTACCAAATGCAAAAGGAGAACTTGTGCCGACAAGACCGGTGACTGGGTGGAGAGTATGCATGGACTATCAAAAGCTTAACTCATGGACCGAGAATGACCATTTTCCAATGCCCTTTATGGACCAAATGCTCGACCGATTATCAGAAAGGGGGTGGTATTGCTTTTTAGATGAATATTCTAGTTACAATCAAATATCTATCGCGCCGGAAGACCAAGAGAAAACCACTTTTACCTGCCCTTATGGAACATTTGCATTCAAAAGGATGCCATTCGGGTTATGTAATGCCCCAGCAACATTCCAGCGTTGCATGTTGTCTATTTTTGCGGATATGGTCGAAGACTCTACGGAGGTATTCATGGATGACTTCTCAGTCGTATGGGACACATTTGAGGAATGTTTGAAACACTTAGGACAGGTGCTCCAAAGATGCGTGGATCCGAATCTGGTTCTCAATTGGGAAAAATGTCACTTTATGGTGAAGGAAGGAATTGTTCTTAGTCACAAGGTATCGCAAAAGGGGTTGGAGGTTGACAAGGCAAAAATTAAGGTCATTGAAAAATTACCCCCACCAATTTCAGTGAAAGGTGTTCGCAGCTTCTTGGGTCATGCAGGTTTCTACCGAAGGTTCATTAAAGACTTCTCAAAGATTGCACAAGCACTATGCAAACTCCTAGAGAAGGAAGTGAAGTTCTATTTTAATGATGCTTGTATGGCCGCATTTAAGTGTTTGAAAGAAAAATTAGTATCCACCCCAATTATCGCCAGTCCTAATTGGTCTGAATCTTTTGAAGTAATGTGTGATGCTAGTGGAATGGCATTGGAAGTAGTGTTGGGGCAAAAGCGCAACAAACTATTTCACCCAATTTATTACGCAAGCAAAACTTTGAATAGTGCCCAACAAAATTATACGGTCACTGAACAGGAGTTGCTCGCAGTGGTCTATACATTTGAAAAGTTCCGAGCATACTTGCTAGGAACCAAAGTAATAGTACACACTGATCATGTTGCACTCCGCTACTTGATGGTGAAGAAGGATGCAAAACCAAGATTGATAAGGTGGGTGCTATTACTACAGGAGTTCAATTTTGAGGTGAAAGATCGAAAAGGCTACGAAAATCAAGTGGCCTACCACTTATCGAGGTTGGAAGAAAGGGAAGATGTTGAGCGTGAGGTCGACATAGACGATTCCTTCCCCGATGAACAGGTTTTTGCTATGTCTCTCAAACCTACACCATTGTATGCAGACTTTGCAAACTACATTGTGAGTGGATTGATACCTGATGAGATGAACTTTTACCAACAAAAGAGATTCATGTTTGATGTTAAAAAGTACTTTTGGGATGAACCTTACTTGTTTCGAGAATGTGCTGACCATGTTATTAGGAGGTGTGTTCCGGAAGAGGAAGCGGTAGAAATTGTCCGTGCTTGCCATGCATCTCCAGTAGGAGGTCACCATAGTGGTATTCGCACTGCCGCTAAAGTCCTCCAAAGTGGTTATTACTGGCCGTCCCTATACAAAGATGCACATGAATTTGCAAAGAAATTCTCTCAATGTCAGCAGCAAGGCGGAGTGTCTAGAAGGCACGAGTTGCCTCTCACTCCTATTTTGGAAGTCGAGCTATTCGATGTATGGGGGATCGATTTCATGGGCCCATTTGTGAGCTCATTTGAAAATGAATATATCTTGGTAGCTATAGATTATGTCTCCAAATAGGTAGAGGCCATCGTACTTCCAAACAACGAAGGAAAAAGTGTGGTCCAATTCCTGAAACGCTACATTTTTGCAAGATTGGGCACTCTTAGGGCAATCATTAGCAATGGGGGGTCTCACTTTTGCAATAGGTGGTTTTCAATGGCACTGAGTAAATATGGGGTGAAACACAAGGTAGCAATCCCATATCATCCCCAAACAAGTGGCTAAGTCGAAGTATCAAATTGGGAAATCAAAAGCATATTGGCAAAGACAGTAAATGCCAACAGGACTGACTGGTCTAGGAAACTTGATGATGCACTATGGGCATACCGGACTGCTTATAAGACACCTATCGGTATGTCTCCATATCGGTTGGTTTATGGTAAGGCTTGTCATTTGCCCGTCAAGCTAGAACACAAAGCATTGTGAGCATTGAAGGCCTTAAATTTGGATTGGTCAAAAACTTCAAGGGAGAGAGTAGAACAGTTGAACGAACTGGATGAATTTAGACTCAGATCATATGAAAGTTCAGCCATCTACAAAGAGAAGATGAAAAAATGGCATGATGCTCGAATACTCAAGCGGGACTTCAAGGTAGGAGATTGGGTTTTGTTACACAATTCGCGACTTAGACTCTTTCCCGAAAAGCTCAAATCCAAATGGTCTGGACCTTTTAGAGTAACACAAGTGTTCACCAATGGTGCCATAGAAGTTGAAGATCAGGAAGGACCTCCATTTAAAGTGAACGGTCAACGTTTGAAATTATATTTTGGGGATTGTCAAGAGATTTCTTTGGTTGAAGTGGTGTATTTAGAAGACGCCTGAAGGCGCTGTTTGGGAGGCAACCCAAAACCATTTATTATTTTCTTTTGCTTTGATAAAATAATGGTGTGTTGATTGTGCAGATGAAAGTGTGGAGAGTGAACGAAAAGCGCAGATTGACGAGCAATAGATTCAGTCGGCGATTCACCAAAAGGGTCGGCGAACCCGATCTTATTCGTCGTTTGAATCAAGACATCGTAAACATTGAAGTCTGTAAAACTCGAGGAACTTTGGAAATTATTAGCGAATCGCCGACCATGTTGGCGATCACGAGGGAAACCTCCGATGGGACCCCAGTAAACCAGAGGTTCTGTAAATATCGGTGAAGAAACTAAACAATCGGCGCTCCGCCGAGTGAGTAGGAGAGCCTGACTAACGTCGCCGAGTGGGCAAAAACTGGACGGTCTTTGCAAGCCAAAGTTTTAAAAGTTTCAACTTCATTCACTTTCCCCGACTTTTCATCTGTCCAAACTCACATCAGCACTTTAGTTTTTATATTTCTTGCACTTTTGGAGTATTTTATTTCATTGATTTGTGCGTGGATTCGGAGTGCATTGCCGCCTAGCTTCTCGGTAGTATTTCAATCAATGCAAAATACATGGCCAGACCAAAAGTTACAGTAAGAAACATGCCACCCAGACACATAAGAGCACAACAATTCAGAAGAGATAACAAGAACGAGAGCAAGGAAGCAAGTTCATGGGCTCGAGGGTTCATCAATGCGATACATGCCTTCAAAGCAGCGCATGATGTGGATACCATGGTTGAGGCAAACATCGCTACAGAAGCTGAAGCTGAGAGAAAAAGAAACGAGAACCTGAAGCAGACTAACAACACTCCGGGCACTGAGGCCCAGACAAATGGAGAGACTGTTTAGACAGGATCCCCTCTTTAACTCCCTCTCTGTCTTTCTTTATTTTGATTATGTGTTAATTACATTTGAGGACAAATTGCTTTTATTTGTGGTGGGGTGAGGCTCACCTTTTGTGTGCAATTTGTAATTCGTCTTTCGTTTATATTAGGGTTGTTCTGTTTTTAAAAAAAATTACACTGCTTTTTGCGATTATTTGAGCTTATGGCTCATCTTTTTGGTTTTAATTGATGCAAATTTTGACCCTTCCAAAAAAAATTGTTTTTCAAACAATTTCGCCACCTCTTGTGTTGAAAGTGATTGTTCTTTTGCAAAATTTAAGTCTCAGTTCCGATCAATACTGATGACTTGAATAGTGCTCTCAATCGAACAAACATGAATGTATGGCTACGACGAGACCAAATGAAGTTGCGTAGACAACATGTGAACTCTTTGCATCTTGTTGTGATTATCCATTTATCGAATTGATTCTCTTGTAATGACCATTGCACACTAGCGAAAGTGTGTAGTCTTGTTTGACTTAAGTGTCGATGCCTTGTGTGATTAGCTTACTTTGAACTACGCATGAATAAACCTAGAATTTGCCCCGTTAGTCTGATTGATTTAGAAAGGTGTGCTCTTGAGATGATCTTAGGCAACTTTAAAGAGTGTGAGCCAAATATGACATATACCTCTTTTGTGGCCTACCCGTGAGCGTGTGAAACTCTTTAAAACACCCTTTGAGCCTTACCTTTCTTTGGAAGAAACTTGATGAACCCTAGACCTTACTTGACCCACTACCTATAATCCTATTGATTTGTGGTTTAGTGAATAGTCAACTTAGGCCAAAAGCCTAAGTTGGGGGTGTGGTGAAAAAGAGAAGGAGAAGTCAAGAAGTGCAAGAAAAAGTCTCTCTAACCCATGGTATTGCAAAACAAAATGGAAACCCTCCATCAAAAAAAAATTTGGAATAAAGTGCAAAAGGAATCGGGTTTCCAAGCAATACATGGAGAGTAATAAAAGGATGACTTAGAAGCACTAGAAGAAAAAGTGATAAGGGAAAGGAAAAAGACATTTTGAGAACACCACATCTCATAAGGATGAAGAAGTCAATGAGCCTAAATGACCATACCTTTACACTCAGCGCCATTACAAGCCTTGAAAAGACCTTTTTGATCTTGAGTAAACCGAACCTAAAGTCGATTGGAAAATAAGGGGAAACCTATGGGTGAAAACATGCATTGTGTTCCTCTTTTTGAGTGTGAGCGTTGCATCTGATTCCTGGTCTTAAATTGATTAGCCTCTGTGAATATGGAATCATTCTTTGTGTGAGGGCATTTAGATACTTTTGTTGAGCTTGAACTTGCATTAGTAGCAAGTATTGCGAGCATGAGAATCTTTGATATTGGTGTGTCACAACTTGAATCTTCAAGTACACAATTGAATCTTCGCATGAGTAGTTTGAAGTCTTGTTGTGTATATTCATGGATGAGTCTTGTGTAGCACTATTTGATATACCCTTTTTGAACATCTGAACTTGAGTTTACTTGAGGACAAGCAAAAGTTTAAGTTGGGGGTGTTGATGAGTCCACAAATTGGACTCATTTAGGGCTATAGTTTAATAGAAATTGTGTCCTCAAATGCTTATTTTATCTCTATATCTGATGAAAACCCTTAAGTTTCAGGTATTTGAAGTCTGAAGGAAAGCATGGACACTACTTCGCAAAAGGGAACGAAAAGGCTGAAAAGAACAAGAAAATGAAGGCCTGAGGATCACTAAGTCCACTTGGCGAATCGCCGAAGGGTCTCACTTTACCTTTTGTTCCAGTGTGCTGAGCCCTGAAGGAAAGGATCAAGTCGGCAGAAAAAAGGAGTAGTCGGCGCATCGCCGAGAAGGTCCGCGAAGCAGTACTGTGTATCCCAATGACCCAGAGCACGATGATGCCAAAGGATGGTGCAAGACAACGATGAACTACACCAAAGGGCGAATCACCAAGTTGATCGGTGATTCCGAATAATGTCACCGAGTGATCCACCGCAGCATAGATTTTTTAAAACTATAAATACTCGTTGAGAGTTATAGCTTAGTATCAGATTTTAGTATCACATTTTTAGTATCAGATTTAAAATATAATTCTAGTACTTTTTATTTTACTCTCAAGTTTGTAAGGGTTTGAAGACTAAGAAAAGGGTTTCACTTCTTTCAATTTGGAAGTGGGTCTCTTGGATTCTTCTTTCTTTGCTCAAATCAAGACTTACTTCTCTATACCCCATTTGATTTCAACATCATTGAAGGTATAAATTTTTATCTCTTGATGTGTGGCTAAAAACCCCCATTCTTGGGGTGTGATTTAGCAAATATGTGTTGATATTATTGTTGGGTCTTGCTTGTTGATAGGTTAGATGTATTTTAATGGTGATTTCACCTAGTGGTTGTGGTTTAATTTAATGGGTTTGTAGTTGCAAATACAAAGCCACCCATGTGTTTTCGGCTTGCCCGAGAGGGAGGTCGCGAAACCAAGATCGCTCGACTGATGGCCTAAGGAAAGGGTCGACATGAGGTTCAACCCGAGAGGGTGAGCCCTAGTCCCATATCCTAACACTCAGTTTGAGAGAGTGAGTGGGGTAAGGCATAGGCTGGCCTTCATGCGGCAAATGGGTGTCCGAGAGGAACGCATTTGAAACGGGATAAGTTGCCCGAGAGGAAACTTATTTCCATCTAAAGCTTAGTCTAGTCACTATTATCTTGCTAATTTCCTATCGAAAGCATGTACCCAACTATTTATCTCAACTTGTATTGCGGTCACACCCCAAGAACTCTTCCACATACTTGATTTCCTTGTTATTTTTGTTATTTTTACTTACCAGTGATAAAACCCCAAATTGATATTTGACACTTTCGTGTCACCCCCTTTAATTTACAATATTTTTAATCGTTAATGTCTTTAGCTACGACTAGTTAGAACTAAATTTTATTTTTCTATTAATTCTCAAAACCGCTCCCTTGGGACACGACCCCAACCCTTGGTTGGGTTACTATACTATTACACGATCATAGACACTCGTACTGGAAGTTGTGTCATTGATTACGTGATATTTTCTAAACATCAAGCTTCGCTGGTTCAAGTGTTACTGAGGATCCATAAAACTTCGTTGAAGAGCTTCAGAAGGTTTTTGAGATTATGCACATTACCATAAATGTCAAAAATTAAAAACTAATTTGAAGAAACCCTAACCTTAAATTAAAGGAGAAATTAGAGACAATGGAGAGGGAGCTAGGCAACAGTTAGGGCGGCGGCAGCAACAGCGGTGGCAGTGGAAGGGGCGGCATCAACGTCTTTGGCGATTTTAGAGAGAATGAAGAGAAGGAAGAATGGGGAAAAATTGTGTCTGCCTATGCAGATATTTTAAAGAAAGCGAAGGACAATGTCTCTTTGTCCGTCGCTTTTATTTTAAATGGTTGACCACTATTTTGACCAAAAAGCGATGGACTAAGCGACATTGTCCTTCGCTTTTTTGAAATATTTGACCATCTATTTTGACCAAGAAGCGACGGACATAAAGATGTCGTCCGTTGCTTCTTTAAAAAATAGTTAATCAATTAATTAATAGAAAACGACGGACAGCGTAGTTATTTTTTAATTTATAAATAATTTTTTTTAATAAAAAGTGACGGACAGCGTCTCTACCTATATTAAATAATTAATTATAAATTATATATATATTTAGCGCAAAAATCTGGGGAAAAAGTGACGGACTAAGAGATGTTGTCCGTCGCTTTTTGTAAAAAAAAATTAATTTTATTAAAAAGCAACGAACAGTGTGGTAATTGGCTTCACTTTTAGGTGCAACATCGTCCGTCACATTTTCGTCCGTCATTTTTTTGGCAGATTTTTAGTAGTATAAGAAAACAAATGCAGTTAAGAGTTAGCCTAGACCTCTATCCCCTTCGGATATTTGATGTTTCTTGGATTTGTCTGGTTATTATGAAAGGTTTGCCGAAGTATTTTCTTTGATTGCCTCTCCATTGACTGCGTTGACCCAAAAGAAAGTTAAGTTCTTATGGTCGAAAGTGTGTGAGAAGAGTTTTCAAGAATTGAAAGATAGACTTACCTCCACTTCGGTGTTAACTTTACTAGTAGTATCTGATGGGTTTGTTGTTTATTGTGATGTTTCAATGATTGGATTATGGTGTGTTCTTATGCAAATTAGAAAAGTTATTGCTTATGCTCCAAGGCAACTCAAGATTTATAAAAAGAACTATCCTACACATGATTTGGAACTAGCGGCAATTGTTTTTGTCTTAAAGATGTGGAGACATTATTTGTATGGTGTTCATGTTAATGTTTTCACCGACCACAAAAGATTGCAATATGTGTTCAAGGAAAAGGATTTAAATCTTCGCCAACGTAGATGACTAGAACTTTCAAAGATGAATGTCCTTTATCACCTGGGCAAAGCCAATGTAGTGGTCAATGCCTTAAGGTTGTTATATATGAATAGTGTTGCACATATTGAGGATAGTAAGAAAGAGTTGGTTTGTGATGTTCACCGACTAGCTCGACTAGGTGTTCGGTTGGTTGATTCAAGTGAGGGTGTTTTTATTTTTCATAATGGTTCAAAATCATCTTTTGTGTCGGGTGTAAAATCCAAACAAGGTCTTGATATGATTTTAGTTGAGTTGAAGGAAGTGGTGCTTCAAAAGTCTGTTGAGCCTTTCTCCCAAGGGGGAGATAGTGTGCTTCGATATCAAGGTCGTTTATGTATTTTCAATGTTGATGACTTGAGAGAGAAAATCTTATCAGAAGCCCACAGTTCTCGATATTCCATTCACCCCGGATCCACCAAGATGTACCATGACTTGCGGGAGGTCTATTGGTGGGATGAGATGAAGAAGAATATTGCGAATTTTTTGGCTAAGTGTCCTAATTGTCAACATGTGAAAGTTGAACATTAAAAGCTGGGAGGTTTGTCCCTAGATATTTGTATTCCTACTTAGAAGTGGAAAGATCTGAATATGGACTTTATTAATGGTTTATCCTACACTTGGTGGCAACATGACTCGATTTGGGTATAGTAAACTGTATGACGAAGTCAGCTCATTTCATTCCCATCAAGGTCACTTATTCGATAAATATTACACTAAGTTGTATCTAATAGAGATGGTTAGGTTGCATGGAGTACCTCTATCCATTATCTCCAATTGTGGTACCCAATTACTTCTCAATTTTTTGTGGAAACATTATTGTTGTTGTTGTTGTTTTTGCTGATGTTGCTACTGTTGTTGTTGTTGTTGTTTTAAAAAATTATTTAATCAAAATTATTTTTTAAAATTTTAGCTTCAAATTTAGTATAATTACAAATAATTAATTATTTTAATAAATAAAAATTATTGTTTTTTGTGGTGCCGACACGTAAGCGCTATCACATCTCCTTTTATACATATATATAATTTATTATGGAACACAAAATCAGGTCAATCATATATATGAGCTCATATATTAAGTAATTTCAAATTATTTTAACGAAGAAATGCCTAAAATGTCCTTAAACTATGAGATTTGGTATAATATTGTTTTTTATCCACCTTATAAGTGTGAGTTGTTAGAAATAAGGATATTTTTGAGCCAAAAGATTGACGACGAAGATATTGCGGGTTGAAAGGTGGACAGAGAATAATTTTATACCAATTCAAATAATTGAGTAGCATTTTAAACTCTTCTGGCCTTCATTCGATTTTAGCTTTAGACCATATAGATACATTTGGGGCGCCCATATAGTTGCAAGTTTTTATTTTTTATTTCTCTATTCTTTAAACAATGGCCTAAGAAGTCTCTATCTTCTTCAAATTTCTTCAGGTCAAACTACATCCCAAACATCATATTATTTTTGTGAAGCTATTGTATCTACGTTAACAAAGAGTCTTCTCAACCGCGACAATACCGCACTAGTTCTAATTATCAGAACACTATCTTTCCATCTAAAGTGTTACTGGCCTAGCCACATATAGTTCAAGATAGTTAATTTAATGCTATTTATCGAAAAATTATATTATGTATTTAAAAAATTACTCCTATATGAAATATATATATCAAAAATTATTTTTTTATATATATATATATTAAATCTTGAATACTTTTAACGAAATTTTTGACTGCGCTACTGAAAGTAATTGTATCTATCATTTGCCTACAAAAATAACCAATAAAATTTCAGTATTTCAAAAACAAAATATATGTGTAATACACATATATTTTTTCTATAAAAAATAACAAAACAAATCTACATACTTTGGCTAGTTTGATAAATTGTTTCCCCATCATATAGGTTCCATACTCTTTAAATACATCAACAAATTATATATTAAAGAATCCTCTAGTACAGAACACCTTTGAATTTAATTAGTTTTTCTTGGAGGACCAACTTGGTATTATTTTTATATTCCTTGTTAATAGTGGAATCCGTGTTTTTAGAGGAATGGGGGAAGAATCCATGTTCAAGAGATGAGAGGAACAAAAGAAAAGGAGTGGTGGTGTCAACTACATTAATCCGTTATACCCAAGTCAATAATTCAGGTGGTTCGAAGAATAAAAGTATAAACCTGTGAATAAGCCAACAAAATACAATTCTAAGAATGTAATAGTATATAGTTCATAAGTACAAAAAGTTAGTTCCGTTACGAGAGACCTCTTAGCACGTTTGAATTTTGAAAGATTGGTCCTGAAACTAAAAAAATAAAATGCTCACAATGAGATTTAAAAGGAGATTTACCACTATGCTACAACTTGCTTCTTGTTCATAAGGGGGTTCAAAATTAATATATCTACATAAATATAAAAATTTACCTTATATATACTCTGTAATGAAATCCACGTGGATCTGCCCTTGCCAGTATCCATATTAAAGCCCGATTAAATAAAAATTTGCTCTTATATTAAAGGGTAAAGTCTCCCAAAAATAGTCGAAAAACTTTTAATTAAAGATGAAGTAATTAACGCGAACTCCACCATCATCAGTACAAAAGATATGTGTTGTCTTTAACTAAGCAACAAAATTAATAACATGAAGATTGACCAGGTGTCATTAAGCCACTTGGCAACGAATATATAGCTTAGGTATGCGGTAAAGGGAAAAAAAAGAGTAGAATAGTAATTATATCCTCACTTGATAGAGAGTTTAAGAGAGAAATAAAGATTTTTAAAATTGGTGATAAAAAATGAATGATAGAAATTTGTGATTTATAAATTATTTTATTAAAGGTAAATAAATATTTTAAAGTTAAATTGTTACTTAATATAGAAATATATTTTTTTTTGAGACTGATTAAAAAAAGAAGTAAGTTATATAAATTGGAATAGAAGAAGTAAGATATAGAAATGAAAAGGTAATATTCGTAGTGAGGTGGAAATTAAAGATGGGCTAGTGTTTATTTTTTAATAGCAAGTGTATGGAAAAGGTAGAAGAATGAAAATGGGGAAGTATAAAGTGTTGATAGAAGAAGAAAGAGTGAATAAGTTGTGGTAAGGAACTAAGGTTCAGGTAGTTGAGAAGAAGAGTAGTGCAACAACCTCGAAGCTAGTTCAAACTAGTGGGAGGTTGTCTGCAAAAAAAGCAGCCAACACTCAATTAATTAGAAGAAAGAAAGAAAGACATGGCTCGTGGTAAGGTTCAAATGAAGAGGATAGAGAACCCCGTTCATCGACAGGTCACTTTCTGCAAACGGCGAGCAGGGCTTCTTAAGAAGGCGAAGGAGCTGTCCGTTTTGTGCGATGCTGAAATTGGTCTTTTCATTTTCTCCGCTCATGGAAAGCTCTATGAACTTGCTACTAAAGGGTAAACATTCTTTTTTCTGTGATTACCTACAAATATAGCTTAATCATCCATAATACTCTATTACTTTACAATTATCAAGTTATCCGTAATACTATACCTTATATATATAAGAAAGTTATTTCTATAAATATCCTAAAACCTTAGATTTGTTCTTAAGTTTTTTTTTTTTTCTTCCCGTTATTCATTTTTGTGTTTTATGATGGAAGAAGCATGCAAGGGCTGATTGAGAGGTACCTCAAGTCAACCAAGGGAGTTGAGGTGGCTGAGGAAGCCAAAGATACACAAGCTCTGGTAAATCTTTTTTTTCTTTAACAGTATAGTTTGATAACATGTTATATCTGGGATAAATATACACATTAATAAAAAGTGTTAAAACATTTATTGATATTAATTAATTATCATTAAATTTAATATCATTATATGCGATAATTAATTGCTATTAAAAATAATTTTTTTGATGTAACGTTACTACTATTTATTATAGAGAATTTCCTATATATATTAATTTAATTGTGTAAATAATAATTTTTCCTATAGTAATTAAAGTCTCGTTGTAATGTCAATTTTAGCATCAGATGCTGTTTGTAGTGATATATTATTGCATGCATGACACATGGAAAGTGAGAAGCACAACAAGATATAATATATTCAGTCGAATAGGGAAGAAACAAAAATTAATTAAGGATTATACTCACTTTTTACAGACAAAAGTACTGCACGGGATGCTTCATGCTTTGGAATATATTAATTGCATTATTAACTGGAACCATGAAAAACTATATTAATTTATTTATTTTATTTATATTTATATTGGTAATAAGTGATATGAGCCCTTCCTTTGCATTTCTTGCTTTTTGACTTGGAAACTATCTACTCATAAAAAGGTACCCTCTACAAAGAAAAAATAATCTTGGTTCTGAGGGAAAGGAGAACTAAAAATAAATAGGTGTAGTTATTTTTTAATTATAGTTTTTATCAACAAAATAAAGAGTTGATAGGAGTTAAAAAATAAAGAGTCCATGCACTTAACTTATGATTAGTACTACGTTGTCTAAATGAAAAATTGCTTTTATGATAGGAAGTTGTATTTAGAAATAATAAAAAATACAAATAGACAGTAGTTTTTTCTTATATGTTACAGTAATGAACGAAATTATATTCTTTAGGACCCAAAAGAGGAGATCAACATGCTGAAGAATGAGATTGACGTACTCCAGAAAGGCTTAAGGTATATATTTATCATTTCTGATCAATCTAACTAACTTTTCTTTGTAGATAACATTGAACCTACCAAACAAAAATGTTGGGAATGATAAAATAACACAAGCCTTCTCTTCATTAACAAAATATTATATACAATCTCCTATGGTGCCTTGATAACTAGCGCCAACTACGATAAAACAGAAAAGATATTAATTGCCTAACATTTAATACCAGTACAACAAGAGGCGGAGCTATGTGGGGTTTGTGGGTTCGGACGAACCACTAGCTTTTCCGTAGACCTGGTATTTGTATTAGAAAATTAAATACATACATATACCCATTAATAAAAATGATTGACTACTGATCAGTTGTAAGAATGGGCGGTGAAAATGCTTTACACAGTAGTGTTGTGGGTTCGAACCCACTATCAACATGCTTTACAATATTTTTCTTTTATATCCTAAAATTTAAAACCCCAAACACCTAATCATGGTTCCGCCTCTGAGTAGTGTGCTTGATACCAGTGAGAATTTTAGTGGTGGAGATGTGATGGAGTGAAATGAGCCCCTCGTGAAACTTACTTCCTAAGAAAGTAACAATCAACATTTTAATGCGTTTATGAAAAACAGGATAGTGAGCTATGTGTCTGGTCAATTGGCTATCACAATAAACAGCAATGAAATGGTCAATTCAGTAAACAAACTGTGAAGCCAGACCAAGTCACCTACCACCTTTCTCAATGACCTATATATACTCTACTTCTGTTGAGGACAAAGAGATTGTATGTATGTTGTTTCTTTGATTTTCAACTAACAGGATTGTCCCTTAGCTTAAGAATGAGAGGGGTGGTAGTTGAGGCAATCATATTCCTTTAAAACATCCCAAACAAACTCTCTGTGAAATGATAACCCTTCAATCTATGTTAAGTATCTCTAGCCCCCAAAAGTAGTGTAGTTTGCCAAGATCCTTGATTTTGAATGTGTTGTGCAAATAGATTTTCAGTTGTGTGACTTCTGTTGTGTTTGTCCTTGTTAATATGACATCATTAACATATATAGCAACAAACACAATCAGCGGGGTATATTTCTTATAAATTACTGCATAATCATGGTGTACTGAGTGTGTCTAATTGTAACGACTCAAAATTGGGAGTCGTTGTGACACCTACCCAATCCAATCATACTAGGTAAACCAAGTGTCATACAAATTAAGAAAGTAAATGAAAACGGAAAGTAGAGTAAGGAAACATCTAATAACTCCAAATTAAATCATACTGCAAACTCTCATTATATCTATATAAACGAATATACACTCGATAAATTTCCAAAACCTCATTGTCACGTGCACAAGAGCTAATTAATAAAAGAAAAACTTAATAAAATTCCATACGTCATTGTCAAAAGTATAAATGAAAAATAAATGAAGATAGAGAGGGAAATTGGTAAGTCTCCAGAGGCTGGAGCTCACCATGAATCTAACTAGATAGACCTCGAATGAATCCAAATCACCGCTGCTAACTCGTGCAGGGATTTGCACCAGAAAAGATACAAAAAATGTAGGGTCAGTACAAATCACCAGTACTTAGTAGACATTATAGGTCGACCGAGCTTAAGCAATTACGATATCGAATAAAGAATACTAAATTTTACCCGCAGAAAATTCCCCAACAGTTTAATATACTCCTGAGATAGAATACACGACCACAGTGCATGAAATTCAATGCAATGCAATGAACAATGATCCTACCAGTATACACCCACTCAAAAGTGGAATATTGTAAGGTAGGACTTGTCACGGACCGAGTCTACACCCTGGACGTGGCCGGCACTCGAAAATCATTGTTGGTCTCCAAGCAAACCCTCATCCTAGCTGACTACAAGCGGAAGACTAACTCAAGCATACATAAGCTTAAAACTGAAATTAAATTTCATTGAACTCAAATACTCAACCTTTTAAAAAGTCTGTACAATATTCAAAAGAAAGTAAATAGAGAAAACTTCTCAACTTTGACTATCTATGAATCCTCTACTATTACAGAAGGATATTGGGACAAGACCCACGACATCTCAAAACTACTAACGGTAAGGTAAAGGTGAAGCCTCCAGAATATAAGAAGGCTCACCAAAGCTGACTGGAATATCACGTGACCTCAACGAAATGCCCGTTGATGATCCTGAATATATGTATCTCCATCTGCATCATGAAACGATGCTGGCCAAATGGCGTCAGTACATGGAATGTACGAGCATGTAAGGGGAACTCTACAACATAAGTATAAGCTCAAACTGAAATAAGGAAGACATAATCACCTAGTCTCAACTCACTATGACTCAAGAATACTCAACTCGACTCAAGAATACTCAACTCAGGATACTCAACTCAAACTCAAAATACTCAACTCAAACTCAAGATACTCAACTCAAACTCAAAATGAAAGCAACAATAAAAGATGTTATATACATGAAGCTTTTAAAACAATAGATAATAATTCAAATGTATATGAAAATATAATAATAAACTCATTACTCTTATTTGGAAGATTCTCTAACCGACAACCATCACTATGAGTTATGTGATGATGCAGGGTCTCGCCCAAGCTGCAAGAATTGTCCTATACCCTGCCGGGGTATAGGACATCCTCAACAAAGTGGATCCACTAAGCTTTGCTTAAAAAGCAATAAAGAATCATCTAAAAAGTTTGACCCTTTACCTATGTTGACAAACATGGTTTATGAGGATTTTGAGTTATCTGAACTCATTCCCATATCGATACTCAATACTACTCCCAATAATATATCCTTATGCTCATATGTTTAAAAACATAACTCGTCCTCTGGTTTGTGATAATTGATCAAACTACCCTCTTAAAAAAGGCAGTTGTTCTTGAAATATCTTTTGAACTCATAACTCATTTAGAAATCTCAGTTTCTCTTTTATCAATGCAAAAATTGATAATTCTGGAATACATAGTTCCCTTATACTCATACTCAACTCATACTTGAAAAATCTTTCTCAAAAACATATCAAAATCATATTAAAATATGATCATTGATGACTTGGGAAGTCATACTGCATAAATATTGATGGTATATCTAGATATCATACTGCTCATACATTGATGGCATACTCGATTGTCATACTAATCATGTTTTAAAAACTCTTTTCTCAAAACTCATCTTTACTTTCTCAAATCTCAGTTTAAGAACTCAAGTGTTGGGTTTAAAAAGCTTCTCAAAATTCATAACTCAGCTCATAGGGTTTATGTGGAATTATGGACATGAATGACTCAACTCAGGGGTCTTAATAGAAATATAGAAACTCAGCACTCAGAACTCAAGACTCAAGAACTCGAAACTCATGACTCAACGATAGACTCATCATCAAGGATGCTCAATTCATGGAGTTCATGATGAATTATAGGCATGAACGACTCAACTCAAAGATCTCAATAACAATGTAGACTCATGAATACAACTCTTCTCATTCTCATACTCAAGTACTCAAGTCTTAAAACAAGTTTTAAAAGATTGTAAAGACTTCTCAAAATGACTCAAGGAACTTCCTCAAATTTACTCTTAACTCTATCTTTAATTTGAATTATGAATTCAAGGTTATGATTTATGATATATAGGATCTCTTGATGATTGAATGTAGTTTGGATAATTAAAATCAGGAAGAGAGTGAAGATACGCGTCAAAAGAAAATGAAAGAAGAACGGGGGCAGGCGACCCTGGCGCATTCCAGGGTGCCAGCCCCTTAACTCCAGGACACCATTACTGGCGCACTGCAGGCGTGGCGCGCCAGCCCCTCTGGCGCATCTGTGGCGCGTTGCGCCACCCCTCCCCAGAATATTCTAACGATTTTTTCTTCTCAAATTTCGATTCTAATTCACCTAGAATCAATTGTTTTCTTCCAAACTTCCTTAGATTCGTATACCCAACATAAGTAAACGAAATCTACTCAAATTTCCTCAGGAACAACCCTCAAACTCAAAACCCTCGCATCAAGAACTCATCAATCTTTATTAATAACGAATGAAGAACAAAACTTCAAGAAACTCATCAAGAACTCAATACATGAAATCTCATGGACGAATTCAATAAGAAAAATCACGATTGGCGTGAGGGTGAACTAACCCATCACTATGAAAACTTACATACCTTGAAAGAATTAAATTCTTGGCGAAAATTCTCAAAGCTCACAAAAATCTTGAACACTCTTCTTTTCTCCTCCTGAACTCCTCTAAAAAATCCTAAGCGTGTTTAGGAATGACTAAAACTGATTCCAATTATTTTAGACCCCTAAAATAATAACAAAAATGATCTAAGCTAGTGGGGGTAAGTAAAACACCAAAATATCCCTCCTTAAAATGGATGAATTGCCTTAACTAGACAAGCTGCACTCCAACGGGCGTATCTCCTTCATTTGAACTTGGAATTTAGCAAACTCAGTTGCGTTGGAAAGAAGATTCATAGATATTTGATTTGATAGATCATGGGCCATCTAAAATATTTTGTGCTGAAAGTTATGGTCGTTTGAAGTTTACCAAAGAATAATCCCATAGAGAAATTTAATTGGAAGGAAAATTCCCAACTCAACTTTATGCTATGAAGTTTTAGCGACCTTAACATCTAAGAAAATTTTGAATCACTCGAGAAAAAACTTATTCACCATAAAGAATGACTCGAGTCTTAACTTTGAAATTTTCAGGATGTTACAAGGACTCATGGAGGACTCCCGAGGTCCATATACCTATCCGAAAAAGATCCCATTGAGCCTAAAATTCTCTTTCATATAAATATTGTTTCCATTCAATCAAGTCAAGGATCAATGAAAGAAATGATTATAAATGAGGACGATTAGAAGATGAATGCACATGCAACATATATGAATACTAGGGGTGTACAAAACCGAACCGAAAACCGAACCAAACCGCAAACTGAGTCAAATCGGGAAAAAAAACCCGACTAGTGGTTGGTTTGACTTGGTTTGGTATTGAAAAAATAACCCGACTATATTTGGGTTGGTTTGATTTTAACTAAAAAAAAACAACCCGAGACCAAACCAACCCGACATTATATATATAATTTTAAATTTTTTTCTTAAACATAAAAATATTTACTTTGATATAATCTTTAAATATTTCTTAAACTTTTTCATAGATTTTATCTTTTAATATATTATTTCAAGTTTGAAATAAAGATTATAGTCCACAGATATTGGTAATTATAATAGAGGTTAAATCAAAATCAAATTAATACTAAGAATGACAAAATATTGAATATTTGTTCTACGATTTTACATTGGTTTAGACAATTCAAATACATAATCTAATTTTAATTTCCTTTAATATTTAGTCATGTAACTAATACTCCCTCCGTCCCATTTTATATGTCACTTTTTTATTTTGCACTTGCATTAAGAAATGATGTAACTTTACCCTTTTACCCTTATTTAATGTTTTCTTAAGTCAATTTTATAATAAATAATGAGTACATTTTCAAGATTAATTAACTAATCTATCAAGGGTATAATAGGCAAAATATGATAATTTATGCATATATTTTATAAAATGACAAGTATTGTGGTCCAGTTATTTATAGAAAGAGATGACATATAAAATGGGATGGAGGGAGTACTTATTAAACTTATTTTAGCATGATTTAGTACTTTTAAATTATGATCATTTTCATTATAACTTGTTAATTTGCAATATTTGTTTTACGCGATTTCATTATTATTATTTTTTTGTTGTATATTTTAGTGTCATTAATCATATCATATTTTGTGTTATTTTCTTAAGAAACACCTTAGATAGTTGTATTTTGGTAGGAGTAAAGAAATATTTGAAGTACAAGTAAATTATATGTTTGTATGAATACTTTATCGGAAAAACCCAAAAATCCGAAAAATCCGAAAAAACCTGAAAAAACCCGAGGTTGAAAAACCCGAGTTTTATTGGTTTGATTTGGTTTATAGATTTAAAAATTCGACACAAATGGTTAGGTTTGATATTTGAAAAACCCGAACCAACCCGGCTATGTACACCCCTAATGAATACAATGAAATTTTCAATTCAAGACACAAGCTACGAGCTTCAATATCAATAAAGTTTCTCATTTTTGCACGTAGGCCACACTTTCTCTTTCATTTTATAGAAGGAGAATACTTTCTTTATAGAATGCTCAAGTTTTATATAGGCTACTTAAGACCACTTACGATGATTAGAATCATCTATTACATCTCTATTTATAATAATAAAAATGTAAAACCAAAGGTCTTGCACAAATAAGTAGGTACATGTATCACAATTTATTAGTGTCTTACAAAATCCTACAAGACTTCTTGAAAAAACTAAGAGACAATATTGGAAGACTAAACATTAAGGTGTGAATGCATTAATTCCAACAATGTAATGAACAATGATCCTACTAGTATACACCCACTCAAAAGTGGAATATTGTAAGGTAGGACTCATGGGGGACTCCCAGGTCCATATACCTATCCGGAAAATATCCCATCAAGCCTAAAATTCTCTTTCATAAAAATATTGGTTTCATTTAATCAAGACAAGGATCAATGAAAGGAATGATTATGTATGAGGACGATTAGAATATGAATGCACATGCAACATTTATGAATACAATGAAATTATCAATTCAAGACACAAGCTACGAGCTTCAATATGAATAAAGTTTCTCATTCTTTCTTGTAGGCCACACTTTCTCTTTCATTTTATTTACATTCCAGATCGTGTATCCTCATTGAAAATCACCTCTCATACATAAAATAACGCATGAATCAGTCCAAGATGAAATATACGAATCAATATTTCCAAGTTTCAAGCCACTCATCGCCATTACAATTCAAAAAAATTATTAAGTACTTCAACCCAACAAATTGCCCACCCAATAACACGCTTTACATGATAAGTCATCACCCAAACTAAGTCCGAAAAAAGTAATCCATAACTTATATCTTTACGAATGCGGAGCACCTATAATGATAGAGAATGTGACCTTACTCAACACTTTGCAAACGCAAAGGCTAATTGTTACATGATCCTACAACTCTTCTTTCACAAAAATTACCAAGGGTCCCACAATTGCGAGGGACATCATGGTCCGTCTTTGCGAATGCGGTGGGATCTTGATGAATAAAAAGAAGGCTACACCAAATAGCTCATAGCAAAACAAAAGTCATTCTAAATTCGGAATGAACCCTCAAAACTCGATCTAAGCCCTAAACACAAACCACTAGTGCAAAATGAGTCTTAAAACACATCCTCTAATCATTTAGGTCAAATGTTGATCGAGATCAACTCAAAACTTAAGGAAACTTCAAAATTCAACCAACCGACCAACCCCCCCTCCCCCCACCCCAAAAGCCTCAAGAACTAGACTAAATCCCCATCTAGGCCAATAATCTCCCTCCAGACGTAGTGGAATCATCAAAACTCAGACCTAACCTTGCCAACCTCAAATGTTGACTTTGGTCAAACTTCCAAAGTCTTAGACCTAAAAGGCAAAAAGAAAATCTTCCAATACTCATTTGATCAGGGAATCTGACCACACATCCCCGTAAGTCATAATTACTAATTCAAGTTTATAGGGAGGGTTAATCGGGAAAAAAAAAGTGACAATCACAAAATGACCTTGAGGGTTTTTACATCCTCCACTACTAAAACATACATAGAACATAAAGAGATAGGACATACTTGAAAGCTCAAGAAGTTGGACTACTCTGCATGTCCAACTTAGTATCCCATGTGGTCCTATCCACAAGATGATTCTTTTGCACCTTCACAGAAGTTATTATGCTTATCCAATATAGTTATAGGCTTCTCCTTAAAAGTCAAATTCCAATCTAATTGCAACACATCTCACTAAATCACATGGGAACTATTCGAATGATATTTCTTCTATATGGACACATAAAACACATGGTGAACACCCGAAAGACCTAGAGGTAAGTCTAACTCCTAAGCAACCTCACTAACTCCTAAGCAACCTCACTAATGCGCTGAAAGATCTCGAAAGGACTAATAAACCTCATGCTAAGCTTGATCTTCTTTCCAAAAATCATGATACCTTTCATAGGTGATACCTTGAGAAAAACCTTCTCATCAATCATTAACCCTAAACCTCAAACTATTTTATTTGTATCTCTTTGTCCTACTTTAGTTGTCAAAAGCCACTTTTGGATCAACTTCACTTTTTCCATAAAATCTCTCAACATATTACTACCCTAAGGCCTAACATGAACGCATCGAACCAAACCAACGGAGATCTATATCTCTTATCATACAAAGTCTCAACTAATGCCATTTGGATGCTGAAATGGAAGTTATTATTATACACAAACTCAGCTAAAGGGAAAAAAAGCTAATCTCAATGGCCTAAAAAAATAATGACATAATCCAAAATATATCCTCAAGGACTTGACTCTCTGATGACCATCAGTCTATAGGTGAAATATTGTACAAAGCTCAACTTGGGTACCCAAATTCTTTTGCATCAAACTCCAAAAATGAGATATGAATTGAGTATCCCTATAAAATGATGGAAATAAGCACACTGTGAAAATGAATGATCTCTCATATGTAAATTTGCACCAACATTTACAAATTGTAGCTAGTTTGAACTGGTATCAAGTGAACAGGTTTGGCTAATCTATCAATGGTGATCCAAATGCCATCAAATTTCCTCAAAGTTTGTGGTAATCCTACCAAAAAACCAATAGCTATCCACTTTTACTTCCTTTTGGGTATTGGCATCCTATAAATCAGCTCACTTGGTCTTTGGTGCCCATTTTTTACTTGCTATCAATTTAAACACTGAGACACATACTCCATGAATATTTAGGCCAACACAGTTCTCTTATCCATCGTTCCAGTAGTGGGCTCATCTCATAGAGGAAAAAGCCAAAATATAGCCATATCTTCATCCTACACCACTAATTGTGTTGCTTCAAATCATGATACATCTTCATTGCCCCTGTATGGATAGAACACCTACAACTATGAGTCTTCTCCATAATCAATTTAGTTAAGTCACACACTTTAGGAACACAAACACGACCCTTAATACTCAAAACTCCCTCCGAATGTAATACTACCTCTCTAGCTTTATACCTAAACACTTTGTCTCAACCTTAAATTTTCATCCTCAAATTGTTTAGCCTTAATGAACTCCAAGAGAATAGACTGAGCCTACACTAGCAAGAACCCTCTCGTGCTCGAAATATCAAGTCACATAAAATGGTTGGCTAATAACTAAATGTACAAATCCAAAGGATGCTCCTCAGCTAACAACAATGCACGACTACCCATACTTATTTCCTTCCTACCCTAGGGATCCTTTACCACATTGTCCTTATTCGAGTGATAATTTTTTTATCATATCATAGTCCTTGAGAAACTCTAACCACCTAGGTTTTCTAAAATTGAGATCCTTCTTATTGTAGCCTACGACGATTGGCGAAGATCTCACAATGAACGTCATAGAGGTAATGCCTCCAAATTTTCAAAGAGAAAACTACAACTACCAACTTCAAATAATGAGAGGGGTAGTTCTTCTCATGAACATTCAATTGTCTAGGAGCATAAGCAATAACCTTGCCTTTATGCATTACACACAACCTAGAATTATCACAATACATCATAAATTTGTTTCCCTTTATCGGTGAAGTCAAAATCAGAGCCAAAGTCAACAAACATTTGAGATTTCGGAAGTTAGTTTTATACTCATTGAGCTACTAAATGTCATATATATATATATATATTTAGTCAACTTAATCATTGGAGATGCGATAGAAGAAAACCTTTTCACGAACCACCTGTAGTAACCATCAAATCCAACAAAGCTCTAAAAAATAGCAGGTAAAGTAGGCCTGGATCAATCCTGAACTACCTCGGTCTTCTTTGCATCCACAATGATCCCATCCTTGGACACCACACGCCCAGATCATGCCATGGACTTAAGACAAAATCCACACTGGGAGAACTTGACATGCAACGACTTATTCGTCAAAGTTTAAAGCACAATCCTCAATTATTTCTCATGCTCCGCTCTATCCATAGTATAGATCAAGATGTCATCGATGAACAAAATGATGAATGAATCTAAATGTGGTCGGAATACCCCATTCATCAACTCAATAAATGTCTCTAAGGTATTAATCAACCCAAAAACATTACTATGAATTAGTAATGTCCCAAACGAGTCTTACAGGCAATCTTAAGAATGTCTAAAGCTTGAATCTTTGACTAATGGTAGCCCGATATCAAATCAACCTTTGAAAACATGGAAGCACCTTAATGCTCATCAATCAAGTCATCAATGAGAGGTACCATATAATTGTTCTTGATAAACAACTTATGTAAGTACCAATTGTCAATACACATCTAGGTAGAACTATCTTTCTTGTTTACAAACAAACTAGGAGCAGCCCAAGGGGAAACATTAGGTCTGATGAATCTATTACTCAACAAATCCTGCAACTATTCTATTAACTCTAACATTGTCATCATATAGGGTGGAGTGGAAATGGGTTGAGTGCTCGACTATAAATCAATGCCAAAATTGATGTCATGACCTGGTGGAATGCGTAGTAAGTCTGTCGAAAATTCCTCCGCAAACTAACTCATCACATGAGCAAACTCAAATGAGGGAGTATCAACACTAGTATCCCAAATGTATTCTAAGTAAGCCAAACAACCCTTCTCTACCATTCTCTTCGCCTTCAAAAATAAAATCACCTTTTTTGGGGCATGACTAATCATAACCTTCCACACCAACTAAGGAATACCATGCATTATTAGAGTAATGGTCTTGGCATGAAAATCTAAGATAACATGATAAGGAGATAGTCAATTCGTACCTAAAATTACATCAAAATCTACTATATTAGGAATAAGGAGATCCACCCAAGTATCATACCCCAAAATATTCACAACACTAAATAGATACACTTACTAATGAATCACCTATATGGTTGAAACACGAATATGGACGGTAGTGAATCACACATCATAGCCAGATGAATAGAAAAATAGGTAGACACATATGAATAATTAGAACCAGGATCAAATAGCACCAAAACTAAGAGATGACAAAGCGAATAGTACCTATATTGATTGCATCTAAAGCCTCGACCTCTAGTCTACCTGAAAAAATATAATATTGACCATGTCCACTCCCGTACAATGTGCCTCTATTAAATATTTCATAATCAGTATGAGCCCCACCTCTAGCATTTTGAGAACCATCTTTCCTACTATCTAGATCTCCTTTAGATGGTGGTGCTGGAAATAGATGGGTCTTAACCTATAAACCCTATTAATCCCCACTCAACTTGTTCCTAGAGCACTCATTAGCAATGTCCCAATTCACCACAATCGAAACATTCTTTGCTTGACATAGGCTGATGAGACAAATTAATATGTTTGTCATGTCTTGTGAATCCAAAATGAGAACCCATAGAAATCTATCCTAAACCATAGGTGCGTGAATAACTACCATTGAAATTTTGTAGTACAGGCTGAATGGGCATGCTAGTTTGTTAATCGTGACCTCTTCCTAAGAATTACTTGCCCTAGATGATGAACTACTAAAACTACCATGTGTACAAACCTCTTGTCATTGCCTTTATAGGCATTATGGCAAATCTACTCAATACTCTTAGCATGATCAATCACTTCCTGAAAAGTAGCGCTAATAGTCAATAAATGCTCGATAGACAAATGTAGAGGACTAATTAATCCCTTCACAAACTTCTTAAATCTCTCCTCCTCTGTAAATATGATCATCAATGCATGCCTACCCAAGGCATGTAACCTAGTCTTATACTTAGTAACACTCACGATAGCCTTCTCTAGATCATTAAATTGATCCCTCAGACTCCCTCTCATACTACGAGCAAATACTTCCCCAAGAAGGCCTTAAAAACTATATCCAAAATATAGAAGGTGAAGTACTATTATTTAAGAAGTAGTGAAGTCTGTACCATGTAACTCAATCAAATAAACCAAGGTTATGGAACCTCTCCTAAAATCTAACCAAGAACTCATAAGCATCCTTCGTAGGTGCACCAGTGAAACAAGGAAGACCCATTCAAACAAATCTATCAAACATATTTTACTCCTCAACTATCTTCATAAGTATTTCCATAACAAGTGATACTGGAAAAACATCTATTCTAGGAGCCACATCGGCAACTGACTGTGCCTTCGGAGTATGAAAGCCTTGAACATGTACCAGCTCTCGGGGTTGAACCCCAACTCTTGTCTGTGAACCATCGGGGGTGATAGGTAGACCTCATGTCTAAGCCATACCGTCCAATAAACTCATAATGCACAACATAGTATTTAGTAGAACTCTAATCGCTACGAAGCCCTGTGGAACCTGGTCTATCCCCAATCCTCAATCTTAGGCTAAGGTTACATCTCTTTAGCACGGCCCTGAGATGGAGAAATAACACCTGCCCTACCTCTACCATGACCCTGAATTAGGACCCTAGCAGTGGGTGTGGGTGCATCATATATTGTATCACAGCTGATCTCGTTCCCACCATGTGAGTGAATGAAATATGAAGTTTCAAAACTCAAGAGATAACTAATTTCATATAGATAATGAATCAAAGAATATAATTTTCCAATGAATGTCTCGTAGCCTCCTGATGATAGATACATACATCACCGTGCCAATCCAGTGAGTAAATATCGATCATGTCACTTGATATACCATGTGTATTAGTCATAGTACCCGTTCCCTTGAAAATTTGATTACTTTGTAGTTGTAATTGCTATTGTGAGAATTACTCTAGGGATAGCCATCCCTTGGTGTGTCCATGCCTCTTATGAAAGTCATTAGTTAAGGCATTCCTACTATTACTACTTTATGAATAGTAATTGTTTTCTGTGTAGTTGTTATTGTTTCTTGAATAATTATTGTATCCCGGATATGTTGCTGGAATAATTTGTCCCAAAAATCTTTCCCATTGGACTCTTATTATTGAAAGTGTTCTCATTCAATGAGGTTTATTCCATCGTCAATCGACTGAATATTTTAAACTCTCTTTGTTTCTCTTCCCGAATCAATAGGGAAGATGCTTGTGCCATAGAATTCTCTCTCTTTAGGATACTACCTCTTCCCACTTCGTATAATTCATTCAATTCAATAAGGAATTGAATTAGACATGCTGTCATTTGCTCCAAATATTCATGTGCAGTTGCAATGGTTTTTGAGGCTCAAAGTACTCGGTTGGTTCCATAATTTCATCATCTTTATCTAGTAGCTAGTAATATACATAACTCCTTGTGTGGTATTGTTGATTTACTTTTGAATCTCATACAATTTTTCTCCACTGGTTTGGGAATATCTATACTCTAGCTCTATCCAAAGTTCCTTAAAAATTGGCTCAAAAAAGAGAATGATGTCTTTCGGGGAATAACTAAACCCATATTTGAATTGTATGTTGGAGTATAAGTTTAGTTAAGTACCATGCATTCAACTAATTATTAGTTCCTTCTCTTTCTGTTCTTCAATAATGCTATAAAGTTTAATTATCAAAAAACGTCTCTTTAGCTACATGTATGGGGGAGGCGCTGGAACAATGACACTGGATGAACTGCATTCACTTGAAAAGTACCTTGAAATTTGGATGTATCATATTCGTTCAGCAAAGGTAATAATTTCATCAAAGCAGCAAATTCTTTGTTATTGAAATTATTTAGTCTAGTACTTTTATTCATGTGAAATGAGAGTTGTTTGATTTTCTAAAACTGTCTTGCAGATGGATATCATGTTTCAAGAGATCCAACTGTTGAAGAATAAGGTTAGGCAATATCCAGCTTTTATATTACATTTTTACAGTGCATAATATGTTGAACAAAGAAGTTTACTATTGATTGAAGAAGATGTACTTTCTATTTATTATTTTTCTTAATGCGCGTGAAATGAGCTAAGATAACACTTATCTTGGGACGAAGGTAGTATAATTCTACTTGTGTATTTATGATTAGTGAAGTTTGTTCCAATATGATGAGATTTATGGCTTTTTATTTGCGACACGACATCTTCAAACGTGATGTAAAGTTTCTAAGCATATTATGGTTTAATATTTAGTGGTAGTACTTGTTTCTTACAACCTTTAGTTTAATTACTAAAAATGTTATCATGTTTATATTAGGAAGGGATACTGGAAGCAGCAAACAAACATTTACAGGATAAGGTAAGACAACAAAGATATTTGGAATTCCATATATTCAAACTCTTTTTTTTCTCTTTTTTTTAACTTATAATAGTTATCACTATAAACATTTATTTTTTTCTTTGTGTATTTTGCAGATAGATGAGCAATACACCGTGACTAACATGACACAAAATTTGACTGACTTTCAATGCCCACTAACTGTACAAAATGAGATATTCCAGTTCTAACATATGCTCACTACATAAGCTATTCTTATTGTGAAGCATCTAATGTAATTTGGTAAGGAATAATGATGATTGAGTAATTTCACTTTGGAGACATGAACATATAAGTATGTTATTATGTTAAATTTAGGTAATATGTTTAGTGTGTGAGCCTCTTTAGTGTATCTTATCTAGTATGGTGCTACTTATTATATATGTCATCTTATAATTTCTAAGTCGAATCATTGTTTTGTTATTCAAATGAATCGTTGTTTTGTTATTGATTGGTTAAATTAACTTATTATTCAATTTACACTACTATTTATCATATCATATATTATCATATCATATATATATATAGTCACGACCCAAAAATAGACGTGATGACACTCGTCTTATCCCACCAAGACAAGTCAGCCTAATACCCAATTAATACGGTGAATGCGTAAGTAAAAGCAAGAAAAAAAGACTAGCACCATCTACTAATACGGAAATCATAATCAACTCAAAATAAAATCCCAAAACCTGGTAGTCACGTGTATAAGCCTCTAAAGATTACAATTGAATCGAAACAAAGATAAAAGTCTCAAATGACATTGTTTCTAGAATAGAACAAGATAATAAATAGGAGTAAGAAGGTCCGCTGAGATGACAAACAACTGCCTCACAAATCTCCACAAGAAGCCTCGGAAAAGAAGAGAATAGAAAGTATCACAAAGATATGAGCTCGTAACCTACAAAAATGTAGGAGCAAGGGGTGAGTACCAGACCACACGGTACTCAGCAAGTAAACTTCTAAACACAAGTTAAGGGAATAAAATACATGTACTTCTTACACCCCAACCGAACCTCCACAACTACAATCTGCATAAAACTAGCCCAACCTAACAGCTGACAATTTACATAGCACACATCTCAACAACAACACTCTAACAATTACATATTCTCAACAACAAGCTCAATATTCATCAATCACAACCTTCACAGAAAGGCACTCACAAGATCAGCAAAACACAATATCAAGTTCACTAATGAAAAAGATGTGCAATGCATTGAAATGCATAATGATGCATGTCTGACCTAATGATACACAACCGTTGTCTCACAGTCTGGGACCCATGGGGACATATCTATTCATGCATTTGTCATGGCGTGCAACACGTCCCTCGATAATAGTATATGTCGCGGCATGTGACATGTCCCCCGATAATAGTATCCGTCGCGGCGCGCGACACGTCCTTCCAAATGGTACATCTTATTCTTCCTCAATTCACATAACACTTATCACAACCATGTCTCAGAACCAATGCAAATGACATGTTCACATAAGTAATGAGGAGATGACCATTTTCATAATAATGCACAATTCACAACAACAAAATCGTGATACAACATCAACAATGAGTCAATAAGCATTTCAAATCATTCTCAATAAGCTAGTTCCGTGCAAGCTGTTGTAGCGGGATTATTTCCGCCAGGGCAGGGCCGCTGTGGCGGGATGGGTGCTGCCCTAGCGGGCCAGTCGCGAATTAAGTTAGAAATAAACCCCAAAAGTGTTCTATTCTGCACTTTTCAACTTTGAGAGCTAAAGAACGACCCCATGTGTTTTCTTGATAGTTTTCCACCATTCTTGAGGCTAAAGGTAAGGTTTTCACTCCCCGAATCCGTTTTTCGATCCGTAGAATGTAAATTTGTGGGTAATTATTGTTGGGGAAGGGTTTTGGAACTATTTGGATGGTGGAAAAACACTAAGTTGGATATTGGGATCATGGTTTTGATCTAGGATTGATAGAGTTGATTATATTCCGAGTAGTTAAGTCTTGTTTATTGATCCTAGCGTATTGATTGTTTGTAGATCAAGAACAAGCGGAAAGAATCCGGAAAGGGAAGAAGCAAGTTTCTTAGGGGATTCAAGCTTTTTTCGAGGTAGGTGATGATTGTGATTTCATGTTGTGTGATATATGTTTGTTCTTGCTTCATTATGATACATGTATGTATGTGAATGTTGCATTATTGATCACACTAATCGTAAATGAGGATAGACGGATAATTGATTGCCATGAATCATGACTTGGTTGCATGATTATGAGAATATACTTGTGATTGTGATTATGGCTTTTTGAATGGATCGGGTGATGCGTTCCGACACACTAACTGAGATCGGTTGCCATGCACCGGCATAAACATTGTAACGGGTGTCACGATCCGACGCACTAACTTTGAACGGGTACCACGTACCGGTACACTAACAGTTTGGGTGTGGGTTCCATGAGAGGACCATTGACTTGACATAACTGTGTAATTTGAGAATTGTGAAATTGAACGTTATTCGTAAATGATGTTAATATTGTATATGTTCAGTGTATGCATGCTATTATTATGTTGTAATGGCTTATGTATGTTGCACTTAGTCGGATAACCGCGTGATTCTACCAGTACACTATGGTTCTGTATTGATATCGCACTTGCTCTTTCTTTGTTGAGTATAGGGCATCTTCAGGTGGCTATTGACAGACCTCGCTTAGAAGGTCAATGATCAATCGAATTCAAGGGTGAGCCAGTTCTTCCGGGCTTCCATGAGTTCTCTTTCTATTTATGTCCACATTTTAGGACTTAGACTAGTACTTAGGATTTTCTTATGTTTAATTGGGTTGTACCCATTTTCTTAGACTTATTGAACTTTAGATATTTTGGTACATTGACTTTCAGGTTCTAGGTATTATTCCGCATTTGTTTTGATTAGACTTTTGTTTGATGTTTATGTTAACTCCCTATTTCTTTTATTTACCATTTAAACCTGCTTCTGTAACTTTAAATGCCTTAGTTTTGATTTAGTTGTGTAGTTCTTGGTTAGCTAATTGGTATTAATGTTTCACCCACCGGAGGGTTAGTGTGGGTGTCAATCACGATGGTCTAGGTCGTGACAAAGATGTATAATGAAGAATGTTAGATATTTTAGCATAGTTTAATTTTACGAGGTAAAATGATTCGACATGCATAATATAACCATCATATTTTTCTATTGTAATTATATATTAATGTTTTTTTTTTTTTTGGCTTCTTGATGTTACAAATCATGAATTTTTTCAGAAATAATGATTTGATTTTTTTTTGCCTCTTTTGTTTTTCTTTGTAGTTTCTTGAGATTTTTTCCCCTTATTTTTGTAGTTTCTAGAGAATCTAATTATTTTTATTCTATTCTTCTCTTTGTAGGTTTTGGAGAATTGAATTATGTTATGTCGAGAGAAATGCCCTTCTTCCTCTTCAACTCATAACTAAATATTTTGTAAAGTTTTTACTTGATTAGTTAACTTTATTTTATAATTTTTGTTGTTGTTGTTATAAGGTTAAAAATAGAAAAGAAAATGTTACTCAAGAAAGTATGTAAATATCATTTTGTAGTTATGTTGATCAATTTTTATTAATTGTAATGATAGAATGATAATGTAAAGTTAATTTATAAAATTAAAAATAAAGCTTAATTCATAGAAAAAATGATTATTAATATATAAATTTGTAGTCTTCACTTTTTATATATATTATTGTTGTTAAAAGTTCTCAAGTTTTTGAGATTTTCATAGATCACTACTATGATCTGTTGGGTCCGAACTCAAAATGTAAAAGTATTTGGTTAGGATAAAACGATTTAGAGAAGTGATATAACACCTTCTTCTTTTTTGCCAAGAATCATAGTTATCTCTTTTCTCATTTTTTTGACAATTTTTTCTGTTTATATATTTCTTATTATTGTACAAAAATGAATATGTCAATTACTACTCCTTCATTTTTTTTATATTCTTTAATAAAAAAAATTAATTGTCTTTATTTTTCCTACTCTTTTGATAATCATAACTTCTAAATAATATTAACAGTCATGTTCATGATATCAATTGATATTTAATTGTATTTATTTTTCTTATTTTCATGATTTTTTAGGATCATAAATCCTAAATTATATTAATAATCATATTCGTGATATCATTTGATATTTCATATTGTTCTCATATAAATAGAGCCATTATAAAACTAATCAAATCTATGTGTATATATATATATATGAAAGAACTAAAAAAATAATTTCTTTAACTCTCTTATTTATTAAGAAAAACTTTAAATTCCATCATTTAATTCTCCTAATAACAAATTAGTGTTTAAAGTGTTAAATTCCGTCATTATTATTATTATTATTATTGCTGTTGCTGCTGCTGCGGGCGGCTGCTGCAGCAGCGGCGGCATTTTTTTTTTCCTTTTTATTATAATAAATGTGTTATAATTAATGTATATTAAATTTATTATTATTGAAAGTAAAAAAAATATTTATTTTTTCCACATAAAAAATGGAGTTATCTTTTAGAGAATTATTGCTCAAATTTATTTATAATAATTACCACAATAATATTGTAATAATAAAATAATTATATTAGTATTGTTAAAAAAGTATCCAGCTCTTGGTACTTTTTCTACATCTTCAACGCTGCATACACATAATTTTTTTTAAAAATATTTCTTCGTCACTCTCTGTTAATCTCTATACGATTAAATTATGTGTTTAATTTTATTTTCTTTTTATTGTAAAAGTAAAACCTCAAGGATAGTGTTTCACTGTAACAATTAAGAGTTAGGAACCCCCTTCGGCGAAAAATTATATTATTTATATATGGTTAAAATATTTTTTAGGTATATATAGTAGATGTTGAATCCTCTTCGACTACTTCATGTGTCTATTTTTTCAGATTTTGAACCCTCTTATTAAAAAGCCTGGCTCCGCCACTGACAATAAGAATCAAAGTTTAAATATTAATGGATCTTATGCGACACAAATATGTAATAAATGAATGTCAGTACGAACATCGAATATCGAAAAGAAAATCTCTCTAACTTTTGAATTTCGTGCATAAATATGTTCGAATATAATTCAAGTATTTATTCTCACCATGATTTCACACAAATATATTTTGATTTGCTTATTTTTATTGTATAATCATTTATACAAAAAAGTCACGTAATTTATGATCAAGTTGATTTATTATTGTTGGTTGAACCAATAATATTGCAATAAGAATCATTGAGTTTAGTATGAAACTATGATAATGTAGATTGTTACTTAACTGAAGCTTTTCATATCAATTTTTATAATTTCGTCTTTTTTATCAACAATTTTAAATTGAAAATGCAACATGAGAATTTTTTTAGCAATTTTTCTAAATAGATAATGTAGATTTAATATTGTTGGTTGAACCAATAATATCGCAATAGGAATCATTGATTATTATAAGAGAAAATGGCCAAATGAGCCCCCAACCTATTACCGGATTTCCAATTACACACTTGTACTTCACGGGAGTTCTATTACACCCCTGAACTATTTAAAATTGAAATTATTACCTCCCTAAATGCTTATGTGGCAAAGTGAGTGTATTTCACTCTCTCAAAGAGAGTGAAGATAAAAAATAAATATTAAAACTTTATTTTTAATATTCTTTTCATTTGTATTTTTTTCTTTATTTATTTTTATCTCATCTCGTTTCTTCTTCTTCTTAGCAACTTAGTAGAGCATCCATGGTAGTCATCAAACTTCACCATCACGATCTGGAAAAACCACCATTACAATATCTATTAACACATCATAATTCCAAGATAGAAATCTCTTTCCTACTTTCCACACAATAAAAAATTATTAAGTAAATTACTTTACCCCCATTTTAAAAATCAACTATTAGCCATTAAAACACCATTGAAATATCATTTTGAAGCTATTGTAACAAATTTTTCCAGTTAACAAAATTCATTCAAACAACTTAAAAATGTTGGGGATCTCTTAAAAAATTCTCAAAATATCCTCATCGGAAAGATTTTGACCGACAATTTATTTTTTAGGTCATTCCTCTTATTGAACCCCTGCTCTTGTAAAAATGACGCGGAGGGTTGTCATTCCTCTAATTACCACCACGGATTTTTTCGGAATCCACCAACACCAATATATACCTCCTCTCAAATAGATCTTTCTTGTCATAGATGTAGCCCTAACCTAGTACCAATTAGTAGTCATATGGAGCAAGCTCCATTTTTCCAGTTTTGATATTGTAGGTCCGCTCCTCCAACTTGTCAGAGCTCTTGAGATGAGTGGCTTATGCTTTGACGAACTCGTGTGGTGAAACATCCTTCACATTTCTCGTTGGCTTCATTTTTTCGCTTCTCTACCTTTCTACTTGTGGCTCTATAGTAAGATGAAATTGAAGGATAGAAGAGGAAGAACAAAAAGTGGAAAAGAAATAAATAAAAGGAAAAAGAAAAAAGAAAAACATAATAAAATAATCAGTAAAAAATGCAAGAAAATAAAAAAATAAAGAAATTACACGGGTCAAACACGTGAATTTCACTTATCAACATAAATGTGGTTGTGAATTTTTAGAGAGGCAATAATTTCGATTTTAAATAATTCAAGGGGGTAATAGGACCCCCGTAAAGTATAAGTGTGTAGTTGGAAATCTGGTAATAGGTTGGAGGTTCATTTGACCATTTTCTCTAATTATAATAAGGGGAACTTTCACAAATAACCACTATGATAAACTTAATCATGCTCCATAACTATAGTTTGTATATTTATGGGTTGTAGCTACAGTTTAAGCTGTCTCATTTGTATAATTCACGGGTTTGTATAATTCACAGGCTTGTATAATTCGCGAGTGAATTTGTATAATTTGCAGTTACATTTGTATAATTCAGTTGTTTTTATATAAAGCCGAAATAATGAATTTATACAATTACAAGCATCTGAAGTGTAAATAGTTATACAAATTATATTATACAAAATTACATTATACAAAAGTTATACAAATTATATTATACAAATTTCGAATTATACAAACGTGTGAATTATATAAAACTAAAAGGCTGAGCCGCGTAATTATAGCTAAAAGTAGGGTCGTGAATTGTAATTAAGGTAAACTATAACTATGTTAACTAATTAAATAGTATATGTTTACTTATACGCATAATTTTCTCTTATAATAAATACTATCACATTCCATTTAATACTATTGTTATATATTTATGAATAAGCATATATATATATATATATATATATATATATGTGAGAGCATACTATCAAACGTGAATATCATTAACCTGAATAGCTTATTCATAAGACTATACTTGGATATTTCTTCTAGGTTGGACTTTGGCCTATGCTATTTAGCTATATATATGTGAGAGCATACTATCAAACGTGAATATCATTAACCTGAATAGCTTATTCATAAGACTATACTTGGATATTTCTTCTAGGTTGGACTTTGGCCTATGCTATTTAGCTATATATATGTGAGAGCATACTATCAAACGTGAATATCATTAACCTGAATAGCTTATTCATAAGACTATACTTGGATATTTCTTCTAGGTTGGACTTTGGCCTATGCTATTTAGCTATATATATGTGAGAGCATACTATCAAACGTGAATATCATTAACCTGAATAGCTTATTCATAAGACTATACTTGGATATTTCTTCTAGGTTGGACTTTGGCCTATGCTATTTAGCTATATATATGTGAGAGCATACTATCAAACGTGAATATCATTAACCTGAATAGCTTATTCATAAGACTATACTTGGATATTTCTTCTAGGTTGGACTTTGGCCTATGCTATTTAGCTATATATATGTGAGAGCATACTATCAAACGTGAATATCATTAACCTGAATAGCTTATTCATAAGACTATACTTGGATATTTCTTCTAGGTTGGACTTT